>JAQFZP010000412.1:0-37136 GCA_034695745.1 Geophilus truncorum
ACTGTGACAGAAATCATGTTTTCTGTCACAGTTGAGTATGATTTATACAAAGAGCATTGATATGTCATCATTATTGGGTACATTACAAATTAAACTCACGTAGAAATTGAGAAATCATGCGTTACAGCTTTCTTTGCATTTATTTTGTGATACACCACCAGAGAAAGACCCATAATATTTATATTTACCCCGAATTTACAAAACTCACTAAAAATTTCACTAGAAATATTTTCCAGCACCAGAAAATGCACCGAAAAAATCTTTGCACTAGATTCTGCACTAGACGGAAAAATGTACACTAGATCTAGTGAAAAATACACCGACTTGGTAACACTGGTTACCGTACTCCTTTTAGTAATTCCTTAGCATCCGCGCCATCTATTGGCGACTTCTATAACCAAACATCAGTCCGCTTCGCTGCACGTCACGTCAACAGTAATATCAATTTTTTTTTCATTTATTAAATAAATTAATTTACAATCCGTTATAATAAAACATCTCCATAACATGATTCAATCATTTTAATTTAAACACAACTTAATAAATACCACATTCAATATTTACCCATTCTATTTCGACTAATCTCATCGTTCCGCATCAACTCTTCACTATATATTAAAAAAATCTATTTAGCTCATTTCTTTTATAATTTTTAATAAAAATCAATTACTAATCAAAAGACAACATTTCGTACTCTGACTTATTTGTTGACAACCGCCGGAAGTGTTTGGACAGTTTGCAAGCAACGATGGACATTGGCAGAAAGAAGAAGAGACACCAACCGAGAGAAAACCAAAACCCATTCTAAAAAAAAATTAGAAATAATAAAATAAAATATTTAAATAATTAAAAAAAATTACAAATGGATCCATTGTATCGTGACAAATCAACGATCGAACTGAGTCGTATAAATTCCAAACCGGTCGACATCTACCAACATTATTTTCGATCTGAAAAAATTATTAAAATTTTAAATTTTAAAATTTTTAAAATTTTTAAAAATAAAAATATTTTTTTTTTATAACTTACTGCATATTGTATGAATTCTCTGTACTCTTCTACATGTTTCGTCGCTTCTTTAGCAAAACTTTCAATTTCCTGTAAAATTTTAATATAATTTTAAAAATAAACAAAATCAAACTTGAAATTTACTTGTGAAACAATTTTTTTAATATCAGTTGGGTTTAGCTTTTGTTTTAAATCTGATGCTGCATCAAGAGTCTCTTGTGCCTGTAAAAATAAAAATACTTTCACAATTAACTCTCACTAGATATCGCATTTCGCAACGGCGCATCATTTACTTGATTTGCTTGTGATTGAATGTCTTCCCAGGGATCTGTGACTTTCCCTTTAAAGTTTATTTTTGATAATTCGTTTATGATATCTTTTTTATCGGTTTCAAGATATGTAATTCCAGTTGTTTTAAGATTTTCCACAGTTGATTCAATGTTAATTCCATTTAAAACCTATTTATGAACAAAATAAAACACAATCACTTATTACAAACTTATAAATAACAAAATGGCTGATGGGTACTTGAGGTGATTGAGTTCTTAGTGTGTCTTTTAAATCTTTCAAACTTTTTTCTAATGTATCAGGAACTACTTCTTGAGCCATGTTTATTTGAATCTGATGTATCAATTTCTTAATTTCACTTTCAACATCATACTCTTCCTCCTAATATATAAAAAATATAAAAATATAAAAATATAAAAACTTGTATAAAGTTTCAGTTTTTTACCAAATATTTATCCACATCCACAAAATTTTCCAATTGAAAACTTTTATAAACAGAAACATTCTTTTGACAGTCACTTAAAAAAAAATTCTTAAAAATTAATTTTAATTTTTTTTTTTAAAAAACTTACTTATTTCACTTACTCTAATATATTTTTAATTTCATGAAGAGATAAATTTGTTTGTGGAATTGTTGAGTAATTAGATGGCAACCATGAAATCATCTAAAAAAATAAAATAAAATTATATCAAATTATCAATAAATGATAATTTTTATCATTTAATTACTCTTTGAAAAAACTCCATATCTGGATCATAAAGAGGTTTGCAAACATACTCTTGACCATGAGAACCAAAAACCATAAATCCAGTGCTCATATACCATAAAATACTAGTTCCAAAAAGCATAACCCCAACACCTCTGGAAAATAATAATGTATATTTTAAAAAAAATTGATAAGTATTATGATAAATTAACTGACATTGTTAGAAAAAGTCCTCCCATGTGTGACCCACAAGGTCTTTCTTCAGTAAAAACAGTGCTTTGGTAACAAACTGATCCAAAGAAAACACCAAAACAAAATAAAAGCCATATGATCAAGACAAACACTGCTATTCCTGTGAGAGTGTAAGCTCTAAATAAAGAAATTGTAAGAATGACAATTATTATTAATATATCATTAGATGTGTTATTACACTGCTTTTTCGATCTTCTGCCTTAATTTTGAATCATCCAGTAAGTAGTTGTCAAGTACGTCCGATTTCACATCTTCAACCTAGGTTGATGAAGAATGAGTTTATTTATAGGTTATGATTAATGTGGGTGTTACATGAAATTTAAAGATGAAGTTACAAATGATTTTGACCATTGGTGCGCCATGCCGAGTCACAATGTCTCTTTGTGATTGGAATTTCTTGACTTTTTCTTTGACACATATGTGAAAGCATTACTAAAGAAAAGTATCAATAAACAGTATTTAAAAAAATTATTGTTAAAGATGAAAATTCGCATCAGGTTTTAGGACAACCAAAAACTTGTTGTAAAATCACTTCTTAAAAATAAAAATCCAATCTTAAGTATTTTTAAAGACATTCTAATGGCAACTAATATAAGAGCCATTATTAAAATGTTTGATTTTAGCACATCGAGATGCATTTTAAAACCTAATTTTGCACATGCGTACTAGCGATGAGTTAAAAAAACTCGACATAGATGCGTCAAGAAATTCCTTTTTTGCTATTAACATAAACCATCAACACTTACTTTGCTACTTGCATCGTTCAACACATCAGTCATATTTTGAAATGCATTATTTACTCTTTCAAAATTATCCTTCACATCTAGAATAAATAAAAAGAAATACTTTACTATAAAAACTACATGACTTTCCTACAATGTACACACCATCAACAACTGTAGCTGACTGATCTCTAACTTCTTTTGTTATACCATTAAATTTGTCTTCTGATTCTTTTAATTTTGTTCTTAACTCTGCAACTTCAACATCAATACTTGTAATCTACAGAAATAAAGAAATTATATAATGAACAAAAAATTTAATTGTTAAAGTTAAAAACTGTACCGGAACTAAAGTTGGACTTAGAGGTAGCCTCTGAACATCTGTATTTAAATTATTCGTACTGCAATCAGCACTTTTACAATGGTTTTCTATTTTAGCTCTAAAATCATTGATCTTAGTCAAAACTGGTTTAAACTCGGCTCCACTGAGAAAACTATTTATGTCTTTAATAGATTTAGCAGCATTGTTCATATCTGAAAAAAATTTGTAATTAATTTTAAAAATTAAATCACCAATAAAAAATCTCTTACTTCCATCAGTTGTGTGGAGCTTCACAAGAAATAATGAAATTCCCATACTTTTATCCAGATTATTTTTAATGTTTACTCCCAATGATTCTTTAATATCTGAAATTAAGAAATTCAAAGATAAAACCACTGATGCTTAATCACTTAATTTCCTACCTAAATCATGTGAAATTTTATCTTGAGCACCACCTGTGGTCAAGTAATCAAGTTGCTGTAATAGAAACAATATTATATACATTATATTAAAAAATCATATATTTTTTTATAAACCAATTTGGTGTTATTCAGAAAAGTCTGAGCATCATCAAAAGTATTGGTCACTTTGTTGACAATTATTTTTGGTAATTTACCCAATGAATTGGTGGATGCAAAGAGATAGATAACAGCTGGTCTAAATATATAAATATATAAATATATTATAAATGTATTATTATATAATATCTATCAAAAGTTGAATTTACATACAAAGTAATGAGTAAAAATATAATTAGAAAAAATATTAAACAGCGGCGGCTTTTGTGATCTTTTGGCAACGCTGCGTCTCCTGGACAACAGCAACAGCAACAACAACAAAAGAGCCACACAAAAGGAATGATGAAGGCAACTATTATTCCAAAAGTAACTAAAATCATCATGCCAATCTCAAGTTCCATAAGCTGAAATTTAAAAATAAATTAATGTTATTTTTAAAAGTAATTGATTAATTTTTAAACATACCTCTTTAGCATATGATATAATATCATATTGTTTTACGCTTCTACTTAAAATGTCATTGTCTAAAATGGGACACCAAAATTTATTTATAATTTTTCAAATTTTTTAAACTTAATATTTTTACTTGTTGGTAATGGTATTTTATCAGGCAATATGAAATCTATGAAAATTTTAGCTGGTTTATACCAATCTAATTTTTTTGTTAAATTTCCAGTTAATTTGTAAGGATTACCCTCAGGTAACACATTATTTGAATTTACACATTGAATTAAAGTTATAAATAACATCAATATAGGTAAAGTGATGATGGAAAGCTTGGCAGCCATTTTAGGTGCTTTCATTACCTCTAGAAATGAATAAAAAGTGACTTCAGTATTATATCTTATCAAATTAATCAATAAAGGTGAAGTAAACATTCAACAAATATTAAAATGAAACTTAGTGACAAAGAATTCAGAAAGAGATTTAGGGATTACAGATTTCAACTCACCTTAAAATGTGGTTTTTGTTGTAATTTGATATCTAAATAACTGAAAAGAATCCTGACATCACATCCTAACAGGATTTTATCAATTACCTTGATAAGAAATTGGTTTAGATAAGGTTTTCAGTGACAAATTTCATTTGATAAAGTTTGTTGTTTTAGTTCAGCCTTGGTGAGCTTCACCTCTTTGATCCAAATTGAAATAATAGACGAAGGAAATACAATTTCCTCGTTCAAATTACATCCAATTGATGTGAGAAGAAATCACACAACTCATAACACTCTAATAAAAACATTTTATTTTAAAAAGATTTTATGGTTTTGTGGGTTTTTAAATATCTCTGACAGCTTTGAATTTATTGTTTGAATAAATTTGATTCCAATTACTTCTACAATTTCAACAACAGTGATAAGGCAAATGCCTAAATATAACCCTAATGTGCCTCCAACATCAGAGAGGAGAGAAGTGATATCATATGCAGCGTACTCTTTTATTCGCTGGATGGAGTTGTCAGGGAAGAATATGTGGAGATTCAAAACAATGTGTTCATCAACATGTAACTCTGATGCTGATTTAAGGTTGTAAAGTGTAATGTGACAAGGTCTAGGGCAGTTGCAGAATTGCAATGAATAGTTTTTCATGAGACGGTCGGCGATTTCAAAGGTTCTTTGAAAGTCTTTCGGTGTTGAACATGGGGCTAAGTCGTCTTTATAGAAATCCATGAAAGGAAGTCTAGACATTGTAACAGGACATTACATTTTTATAATAAAATTTAAATTTAAACTGATTGGTGTTTCAAAATTATTGACCCTTTTTTGAAATTTAATATAACTTAGGCAGTGACAAAAAAATGATGGTAAATATTATTACATTGATCATTGAAGTCAAATGATTTTGCAATAAGGGATCATTCGTAAATTACGTCATGCAAAAAAATAGCTTTTTTTAGATACCTCCTCTCTCCTGTCAAATCGCTGTCATTCGCTTTCAAACCTCTACCTCTCTCCCATGACATGTCACCTTTCTGAAATTTTGCAGAAAGTGACACCACTAAAGTCATTATACCCCTGTCACTAAACATTAAGCCTTAAACAACCCCACCCAACTTCATCCTAGAGAGTGACGTAATTTATGAAGGATCTCTAATTCATAGATAATTAAACTCTATGGTTAACTATAACTTCTGTTGATGTAACTAGCCCATAGATTTTTAATGCTACAATCCTCTAGTGACAAATGGTATAAATTAGTTTGGTACCATAGTCAAGTAAACCAAGATTTTCAATTGTCAAATTAATTCGAAATTTACCCTTGCCAGAAAATACATTTCTCCTTACCTACAAGTCACTTTCTCCTCTTCGTAAATTTCTCTACGAATGCATCTATCAATGCATTTTTCAATGTCGTCCATATTGCTACAAGGATTCTCAGTTATGTTTATGTAATGCATCTTTAATATACATAAAGTCATCAATTGAGTTTCCCAATAGTAATGATATCACTTACCTCTTGCAAAGTGTAGTAAAGATTTACTTGGGCACGCAATGGAAAAATAATTCCCTGCTTAGCAACAAATAACCGGTCAATGTGAGTATTTCCTTCAGCTTGAACAGAAACCTAAGACAAAAAGAGTTAATTAACATAAAAGATCAGATAAATTGCATTTGTACCTGAAGAAATACTCCTTCTTTATATGGTAGTTCTTTTAAAGTTCTTATTCGAATAAAAGTATACAATCCATTGTAGGCAATATTCTTATCTGAGATAAATTCAAAAGTTAATTAGATTTTTAATACACAGTAATTACAGTCATTTACTAGCATGAATTTGTGTGCACTTTCCAGAAAATCCATTAACTTTTTTTGCTTCCAGAGCTGAATTGTCAATAATCCAACTATCAACTAATGAAATACCCTGAAGCAGATAATTAAAATTACATAAATACCAAAACTCCTGATCTGTCAAATACAGAGAATTCAATAAATCTAGAACCAATGGGGATTTGTATTTTATAAGCTTTGTTGTGCATAAGTGATACAGTACAATGTTTAAAACATGTATTCCCTGATATGCCATGCACTTTCAATGTTTTTCATTATACCGGTATTGAAATTGGAATTGGAACAAATTTCCATAATTTTCTTTCAAGTGTGACAAAGATTCTGAATTTTTATAGCAAAATGTAAATTTCAGCAAAGATCCTCTCCCCATTAGTTCCATTTCTACTTATAAATTTACCTCTATAACTTCTAATGACAAATCTTCCACAATCATATCAGAAACATCCCACAATTCCTCAACACTTTTATCTGGACCAACCAAATTATACAACTCCTCAGCAGTTATTGTAGTTGTTTCATTATTCCAAAATTCTTCAATCAACTTGACATTTCTTGTTAAAATCCTTGGACAAATGATAATGCAAGGTGCTTTGATTGTTTTGTTTTTGATGTAATCAACTGTAACTGCTGTTGGTTGGTGAAGAAAGTGGTGAATGCAGTTGTAAATTTGGTATGAAGAGAAAGATGTGAGCGTT
This sequence comes from Geophilus truncorum, assembly GCA_034695745.1. Taxonomy (NCBI): domain Eukaryota; kingdom Metazoa; phylum Arthropoda; class Chilopoda; order Geophilomorpha; family Geophilidae; genus Geophilus; species Geophilus truncorum. Next base: position 7,301 of record JAQFZP010000412.1, read on the forward strand.
ACAATCAGCAGAAACCATAAGAATCTTCTGATCTTAGTCACTCCAGAAGAAACTATTTTATCAAATCCGTTCAACTTGATTGGAAATTGCTGCTCAAATCTTTTCTCTTCATTTTTCTTTTTGAATTTTTTTTGGTGTACAATTGAATGAGAATTTCCACTTGCAATAGGTGCGGGATAGTAGAAATTCATCCTACTCTCAAAGCTGTAAGCAACCTAGTGAATTTTATGTCTTATTATCTTTTGTTAATTATATACGGTACACGCACATTATTTCCTGTCTATGTCAATATTTCAATCAATTTTTAATTTCAGAACTGCAGTAACACATGTATTGCTTAAATGATGTTTGGATCGCAATTATGGCTTGGGACTCAATTAGTGCGCAGGAAAAACTAATTTTATTAAATTGCCTATAGATCTCAACTAAGGCACCCGAGCACTAACTGAAAAAAAAATCCCAAAATTTTGTTTACGATTCAATTCGAATGATAAGGTTTTCTCATCATAATATTTTTGTCTAACTTACATATGTTACAAATTTATTGTGAATTGTTATTATTAGAGCCTGGATAAATTCATTAAAATTGTAGTGGTTGCGAGCTAAGACATGTTTAAGATGAACAATTTTGTTGTCTCTGTCATTAGTATTTTGGGTGTGGGTGCGAGCTCGTGTGAAAGGAGAAGCTAACACGGAAAGCCTAAGGGGGTGGAAGGATCTAAAATCGATACGGTATATTAATTTGTATGACTGGGTTTCCGACACGGGACAGTTCGAATCTTTTCTTCGAAAGAGAAGATTATAGTCTTGAGAAACCTGACATTACATCCTAACATGATTTTATCAATTACCTTGATAAGTAACTGATTTAGATAAGGTTTTCAGTGACAAATTTCATTTGATAAAGTTTGTTGTTTTAGTTCAGCCTTGGTTAGCTTCACCTCTTTCATCTAAAATAAAATAATAGACAGAGAAACTCAATTTCTTTGTTCAAATTACATCCAATTGATGTGAGAAGAAACCACACAACTCATAACACTCTACTAAAACATTTTATTTTAAAAATACTTAATGGTTTTGAGGGTTTTTAAATATCTCTGACATCTTTAAATTTATTTTTTGAATAAATCTGATTCCAATTGCTTCTAAAATTTCAACAACAGTGATAAGGCAAATGCCTAAATATAACCCTAATGTGCCTCCAACATCAGAGAGAAGAGAAGTGATATCATATGCAGCGTACTCTCTTATTCGCTGGATGGAGTTGTCAGGAAAGAATATGTGAAGGTTCAAAACAATGTGTTCATCAACATGTAACTCTGATGCTGATTTAAGGTTGTAAAGTGTAATGTGACAAGGTCTAGGGCAGTAACAGAATTGCAATGAATAGTTTTTCATGAGACGGTCAGCAATTTCAAAAGTTCTTCGAAAGTCTTTTGGTGTTGAACACGAGGTTAAGCCGTCTTTATGAAAATCCATGAAAGGAAGTCTAGAAATTGTAAAAACACAATGCATTTTTATAGTTAGTGTAACCCATAGATTTTTAGAGCTACAATTTCTCTAATGACATGATATAAATAAATTTGTTACCATAGTCAACTAAATCAAAATTTTCAATTGTCAAATTAATTCGAGATTTACCCTGCCAGAAAATAATTTTGACTTTACCTACAAGTTACATTCTCTTCTAGATAAATTACTCGATGAATGCATCTGTCAATGCATTTTGCAAAGTCGTCCTCATTGCTACATGGATTCTCAGTTGTGTTTATGTAATGCATCTTTAATACATACTGTAAAGTCATTGATTGACATTCCAAGTAGTAATGATATCACTTACCTCTTGCAAAGTGTAGTAAAGATTTACTTGGGCACGCAATGGAAAAATAATTCCCTGCTTAGCAACGAATAACCGGTCAATGTGAGTGTTACTTTCAGCTTGAACAGAAACCTAAGTAGACAAAAAGAGTTTATTAACATAAAAGATCAGATAAATTGCATTTGTACCTGAAAAAATACTCCTTCTTTATATGGTAGTTCTTTTAAAGTTCTTATTCGAATAAAAGTATACAATCCGTTGTAGTCAATATCCTTTTCTAAAATAAATTGATTAGATTTGTAATACATACTAATTACAAAATGGTAATTTACTAGCATGAATTTGTGTGCACTTTCCAGAAAATCCATTGACTTTTTTTGCTTCTAGAACTGAATTGTCAATAATCCAACTGTCAACTAATGAAATACCCTGAACCAGAAAATAAAAAGTTCATAAATAGCAAAACGATTGACTTGTCATATACAGAGTCCAATACATCTGGAACCAAAGGGGATTTGTATTGTATATGTTTTGTTGTGCTTAGGTGATAAGTCTGCAAAGTTTTAAAACATGTATTCCCTAATACGCCATGCACTTTCAATGTTTTTCATCATTTGGCACAAACTTCAATAGTTTTCTCTCTAAGATGACAAAGATTCTGAATTTTTACAGCGTAATGCAATTCCCAAAATGCCACGTTTAGCGAGTTCAGATCAGGTGATTAAGGTGTCTACTCCAATCACCCTCTCCAAAATTAATCCATCGATTAAAAAGCGTGTAGAGTAGCATGATTAAAAAGAAGCTAAGTAAATAGCAAAAGCAATAGCATTTACTACAAGTAACATTTTTGCTCAAAAAATGGTAATTGGATTAAAGGTTCTTTTTAATCATATCACTTCAGTTGCCTGGAAGCTCCTGTAAGAACCATTTTTTAACTGTTCAATTGTTTTTCCCCAATGTCGATTTCAATTTTATAAAAGACAGTGGCATAAACATGTTAAGAGACTCAGAAAATGCATGAAGTATCAGGATAACCACATCAAACACATATTGTAGACACATATAACATACAACTTCCCATTACTTCTATTTCTACTTATAAATTTACCTCTATAACTTCCAACGACAAATCTTCCACGATCATATCAGAAACATCCCACAATTTCTCAACACTTTTATCTGGACCAACCAAGTTAAACAACTCTTCAGCAGTTATTGTAGTTGTTTCATTATTCCAAAATTCTTCAATCAACTTGACATTTTTAGTTAAAATCCTTGGACAAATGATAATACAAGGTGCTTTGATTGTTTTGTTTTTGATGTAATCAACTGTAACTGCTGTTGGTTGGTGAAGAAAGTGGTGAATACAGTTGTAAATTTGGTATGAAGAGAAAGATGTGAGAGTTACAATCAGCAAAAACCACAGAAGTCTTCTGATGTCAGACACACCAGGAGAAACTACTTTATCAAATCCATTCAACTTGATTGGAAATTGCTGTTCATTTTTTTTCTCTTCACTTTTCTTTTTGAATTTTTTTTGGTGTACATTTGAATGAGAAATTCTTCTTGAAGCAGGTGTGTGATAGTAAAACCTCATCGTGTTCTCAAAGTTGTATCAACTAAGTGAATTTCATGTATTATTATATTTTGTTCATTATTCACACGCACAGCATTTCTTATCTATATTTATATTTCAATCAATTTTTTAATTTCACAAATGACAAAGAACATTATATCGCAGTAATATACCGGTATGTAATTACTGTAGATATTTTCGTTCATTTTGTATAATTTATAGTCATTTATATTGCAGTATAAATATAAACTGTTAAATTAAGTGTCTAAAGTTGAAGCCATTTTATAGCCATTTGAGCGGTATAAAAATAACAAGCATCGAATTCCACATTAAACCGCCAAACAATACTATATTTTAGACAGCGTTGAATTCGTAAATCTAATATTTAGTCTTTTAGACATTTGGCTTTATCAATATGAATTTATGGGATCATGTTACCCCTTTGAAACTGCACAAAAGTCCCGCTAGATGGTGTAGTTAAACTAATGATAGTGTTTTATGAGGTTAAGTAAAATGTTTTAATTTATCAAATTAAAATTTTCGAAAAATCATAGCAACTACAATTTTTCTCTAAATGTCACTAAATTTTAGGATTTTGTAGTAGTTACAAATATTTACAATATTCTAAATTCTCAAAGTGATTAAACAAAGACTGGTTGCTATGATTTTTTTTTTAGACAATCCTAGACCAATACATCCAATTTAAAAAAAACTTTCGCCAATAATTAAACGTTCTAAATATGTTGTTAAACTAATGTTAGTGTAAAATAATCAATGATAAAATTTTTATCATGTGCAATTATAAATTGGAAAGTGATCAATGTCTTGTTATTAGTGGCCCTCAAATTAATGTTCATAATTATTTTTCAATAACCTCTGCGTGAAATCTATCCATGAATTAACAGTTTCCACGGAAATATGTAAACAATAGTTGTTTTCGATATTCAGAAAACAATATTTATTATTCAAAAAAAAATAAATAAAAAAATCATCGTTTTTTCCTGCAAAAACATGACAGAAAAATCATTAATTTCATATAAATAAGATATATAATTTTAAATATATTTTTTTACCATGTAAATTTAGCTCTAGGTCCTTTCTGTCCCGGTTTCTTTCTCTCCTTAGTTCGAGGATCCAACGTCAACAATCCAGCCAGTCGCATTCGTTCAACTTCTTGAGTCGTTAGAAAACTTCGCAACGCTATTGAAATAGCGTAACGTACTGCACCCGCTTGCGCCGCGGGTCCGAATATTTTTAGCGTCTTGACCGTTCCTTCAACATCAACTTGATCCAACAAGTTCGTGAATTGGAGAGGAAACATCACTTGTTCTCTTAAAAAAAAATTAAAAAATTAAAATCATAAATTTTTTTTATTAATTTCTTATATTTACTTGTATTGAAGAGTTTTGAAATAATTGATATCTTCGCCATTTATTTCTATCTTTCCACTTCCGTTTCCTCTAACTGTCACTTCTGCTACTGAAAATTTCCTCTGTCCACTCGCGGTCATGTACGGTCTTCCATTTTCGTCGTATTTTAACTAGATAATAATAAATAAATAATTAAAATAATAAATTATTTTCTTTTCAATTTTATTTACGGGTGGTATGTTCATGATTTGCGTTTCTTGCACTAATGTTTGACGGTAATTCAAAATAAATTCTGCCACTTGTTTCGAATAAGGATGTCCGACAACTCGATTAATGCACGTGATAAAATATTTGAACTAATTATAAAAAAAATAATAAATATCTTGAATATTATATCTTGAAATTTAAAGTGAAATTTATTTAAATTTACTTTTTCGTCGCTAATTTTTTCCAGGATTTTCAACTCGAATTTATCCTTCGTGATCCACTCGCTGCCTTTTGTCGAACTTAAAAATTCAAAAATAGAAATCTTAGTAAAAATTAATGTTTTAAAAATATATTTATTACCATTGTTCTTCCTGTACTGGGTCCTTAAAACCTTTTTTCAACATTTCATCTTCGTATTTATTCAGTTTTTCCATTTGTAACGCAATTTGCTAAAAAAAAAAATTATTTTTTCAATTTTTTTATCAAAAATAATGTGATTTGCACATTTACGTGTAGTGTTTCGTAATAATTCGGTTTAGAAGTGTAAAATAAAGGATGAATCGGTCGTCCTTCGTAGTCAAATTGCGCCTCTGAGCAGATAAAAAAAGAAATAATTAAATATAAAAAAATCACCAAAAAAAAATAAAATTTAACCTTTTCTCTGTGGAAAAATTTCCAACGGTGGTTTCAACATCGGTCTTGCCTTCAATCGAAACAAACCAGATGGTAATAAATACTCAATTGCTTTCTAAAAATAAAAATAAGCGAATAAATAAAATAATTCAACACCGAAAAAATTATTTTTACATCGACGTCTTGTTGTGAGAAGTCATCGGGGTCTTTTCCCATCATATTGGCTAAATGTCGCTTTCCAATTTCGTATTCTGCTGTTTCCTTCTTGATAAATTCATCTGGAAGAGAAATTAAATCATTTATAACTCGATTCGAACTTTATTTTGTTTTTGTTTATTTTTACTGTAAGTTTGAGCCTGTTCTAAGTAAGCTCTGATAGCCGCACTAATTTTTCTAGCTTTTTCCGATTTCCCTGATACTCCTTCTGTCTTTGGTGGAGTTTGAAGTACTTTGAGTGATGTTTCTTGCTGTGTCTCGCTGCTTTGGTGTCTTTTTAACACCAGACATATCTGTAAAAATGACAAAATAAGGAATTAAGTGTTAACTGAATAGTTAAAATCCACGATTAAATACCGAACAAGCTCGTTGATTAAAATTTGGCGTAAATATGGAGAATTTTGCGAGAGAAAAGACAAATTTTTCAACGGGTTTCATGTACAAGGCAGCCATCTTTGATTTAAGTAACGCCATCTGTTGCTAACAACGCAAACAACTAAACTAAATAAACTTTGATTAAATATTAGATTTAAAATCGAAATAACATTTTTAATACAAAAATAAAACTGGAATTCTTATTTTGAACTTCTATTAACCAAAAAAATAAAAAAATAAAAAAATAAATAAATAAATAAACTTTACAATTTATTTTACAATTTGATTTCTAAATTTCACTAATTCCAACATTAGCCGTTCTTTTTCTCACAACTAATAAATGAATTTCCCTTCCTACAATATAAACTAAACCAAGTCCAACAGCTAAAAGTAAATAACCGTACAACAAAATACAAAAACTTTGAAATCCCTTCATACACATCGCACGCGATGTAAAAGCGCTTCTATCAAACGTAAACGAGGCACCTAAAATACAATTCCAATAAATAAAAACATTTAAAAAATTTTTTCTCCACTTACCTACACAAATCCACGTAAGAACCATCAAATTTAATAAATATGAAAGGACTTTTCCACCAAATCTTACATCAACCGGCGAAAACCATGAAGGCATTCTCTCATCAAATTCCTTCAACCAAAATCTCGGAATTAAATACAAGAGAAGTCGAAATAAAGTCGTAAGGCCCAAACCAATCACGCAAATTGGGATAAATTTCTGTCCTTCGCAGTCATTATAATTAATTGCACCTGGAAAAGACATTTAAATTTAAAAAATTATTTTTTTAAACATAAATTGATGTTACCTAATGTAATCAAACAGAAAGGTCCTAATAAGGCTGTCAAAACACTCAAAGCAGTTGTAAATCGATCGTAGTTTTTACATCTGGGTAAATCGGAGCCAATTTCTGTGTAATTTGAACGCTAAAAGTGAAAAAAATGTTTAACTTTTATTTTTATTTTATAAAAATGTTAAAAACTTACGAAAGCCATTTTTCCTCGTTGTTAGTCACATGATAAAAATGAAATAAATTAACCCGTGAATGTCCAGATTTATTTATTATTTGATAATAAAAATTAAAAAAAATTAAAAAAAAAAAAAGAGATAAATAAAATCAACATTTTATAAAAAAAAAAAAAAAAAATCCCCGGACGATATCTCTGTAAACTGTAAATACAGTCAAACCCCGTTATAACGAACAGACTTTTCGGTCCCTTGAGCTTCGTTATAACAGGGTTCGACTGTATAATAAAAGAACAGGAAACAGTCACCTGATGTTGGAGTTTAAAAACATTATTTTTTAAATTTTATTTTTATTATAATAATTTATAATAATTATAATTTCAATGCGCTTGTTTTTCTTCTGCGCGTGCGCGCATTCTATTAATGAACGCTTGTCCCTTGCTTTTCCTAAAAGTCTCGAAAGGATCGTTCAAGTTGATTCCGATTCCTTTATACTGATCTTGCCGATCCCTAACGTCTCCAGCGTCTATTGGATCGTGAATTCCCTGCTCTGCTGCACCCAAACCTTGACCACCCCAACCTAGATCAACAAAAAACTCATTTAATCATATAAAAATCAAAATATAAAAAAATTAAAATAAATAACCCATTTTCTTGAGTAATTGGTGTCCTTTATTCGTCTCGGTAAGTCGCTGTTCGTTGCTCGTAGACCCATAAGTACTTCCACTGAAAGATATTTAAAAAAAAAAAAATTTATAACCTATTGCTGGTTGCATCGCCGCCTGATGTTGAAATTTGGCATTAATTTTCATTAATTTTTGCAAAAATTGCCAAATTTCCCCGTTGGGAGGACTGGAAATAACAAATTTGTAATAAAAATTTACAAAAAAGATGGCGGAGTTGGACTGCGAGCGCTCCTAGTGGAAGGCGGTGGCGACGGGGATCTTTGTTTGGTTCGTTGAGGCGAAGTGGATTGAGATCGCGACCTCGAACTTCTCTTATACGGCAACGGAGACGGTGATTTCGACCTTGATCTCCCTTTTCTGAAATAAATCGACAAATAAATTCAATTTCCACGCAAAAAAAAAACAATTCTTTACATCTGTTCGTTGTATCTCCTCCTATTGGGCGACTTCGAGTGCGACCGAAAAAACCTTTCTTGACTATTTTGTTTCCCGGATTTCGGCGACGGAAGTCTTTTCCCCTCTTTAATCTCTTCCTCCTTCGTCTTCTTCGCCGTTGTTTTTGCTTTAAAGAACTCGTACAACCCTAACTGCTCCCATCCTTCGCTGTTCCTCGGTCTCTCGTGAGATGGCGGGCTGTAGAATAACTCAACAGCCGCTAAAAGTCGGTCGCTAGGTGGCGCAGGTGGTGGAAGTCTAATTTGATCCGGATCTAAGGGATAATAATCAGTTTCCTCCATCTAAAAAATAAATAAATAAATTTTTGTGAGAAAAGTTTTAATTTCCACGACCAGGCGTCACACCTTGACTAAGGGCGCCATCAGTCCCGCTGGAAGTTCATAATACGGCACAGAGGGCATCAAATTCGGGTCGTTGAGATCCACCATCGGCGCTTGATGCGGCGGGGGTAGATGAGAAGGGAACCCTGGTGGCGGTTTGGTGAAGTCGGGTATCGGCAACCCCGGTGCCAAACCCGACGTAGCGAACGGGGGAATTCCCGGCGGTCCCTGCTGGAAGTTCGGCGGCGGTTGGTTGAAGTTCGGCGGCATGAACCCTGGCGGTGGGTGAGCGAAGTTAGGTGGTGGTTGACTAAAGTTAGGTGGGAAGTTGGGCGGGGGTTGAGCGAATGGCGATGAAACGCTAGATTGGTTTTGGTGTTGACTCGTGTCGCTCGATGCCGGGGACGCGGGGCCGGGACTGGAGACATCTTTTTTTTTTTTTAAATAATAAAATTTTAGAAAAAAATTTATTTGAAAGTTAATACATACCGGATGGATGTCTGACTGCGAGTGGAACTGGTGTTTGGACGTTGGTGAAAGATTGTTGTTGTTGTTGTTGTTGTTGTTGCTGTTGTTGTTGTTGTTGCGGCTGCTGCTGTTGAAGATAATTAATATTTCCAATTACCTGCGATTTAAAATTAAAAAGAAAACCAAAAAACAGGAAAATTTTACGTAGAAGTCGAAATTAAAGCAGATAAATAAATTATAAAAATATTAGTTATGTGAAATGTGAAATGTTAAAAATAAATATAGTTATATTTTTTTTTAAAGATAAAATCTAATTTGGGAGTTTTAACAATTAATCCAAAAAATATAAAACCTGCTGCAGTTGCGTCGTGACGTGAGTGACGAAATCCTGATGCTGTTTCTGCAACGCCGCGTACTGGTTTTGAACGGCACTCGTAATCGGAGTGATAACAGAAGAAAATTCCGCTATTAAACCGTTCTGATACGCCGTCACTGACGCTGCTGGGTTCTTTAATTGCTCCAAAATCGATACTTCAAAGTAATTATTTGATTCCCATAACTTAAGAAGCTAAAAAAAAAAAATTTGAAATTATTTTTTAGACCTAAAATTTAATTTTTCTCATTTCTTCACATACTTTTGAAAGTTTTTGTTGTTGGTCGTCGCTGGCGGCGAGACACGTGGTGCAGAAAATTGGTACTACGATGGAACTCAAGGAATTGCGCAAATCCTCAGCGTTTTTCCTCAAACTAGGAATGAATAACAAGCTTTTCACACTTGTGCATGGATGAGAAAAAGAGAAAACATAATAATAAATACAAACGATAAACGCGGCTGGTTTGGTTTTTTTTTTTTTTTTTTTTGACAATTTTTGTTTTTAAAAAATAAAAAAAAATTGTTATAAAAGAGATAAAAAATTTAGTGGGAAAAAGTGGAGGAGAAAGTGACGGTGTTTAAGAGATGATCACCAATGATGCAAGACGTCGTTTATGAGGTAGACGATGTGCAATTTGAGTTCGAAGGACGTTCCGGCCGTTGTGACGCGTTTTAGGAGATAATGGGTTATGACGTCATGCTCCTCGGATGTTACGGCGTTGGTAAAGATCCAGCCTTTGCCAGCCTAAAATAAATTGAATTTAATTTAATACAATCGTGGGATTTAAATTTTAATTTGAAAATACAAAAAAATTATTTTAAAAATCGATTTATGATTCAGATTAATATTTTAATTTCGGCTAAAATTTAAACGTTAAAGTTAATTTTCAGCATAAAATTCAGTTATTCATTTAAAGTTTTTGCAATTTAATTTTGAATTTGTTTGCGAAATTTGAATTCGTTAGTTTAAAAAAATAAATAAAATAAAAAATTAGGAAAATAAAATTCAAGTAATCAATTAACATATTTAGGAAAAAAGTTTTTGGATAAATATTTTAATTTTGATTATAATTTAAACGTTTACTCTCATTTCTCTCTTAAAATTCCCATACTCACAACATTTCAGAGTTTTAGCAATTTAAATTTAATTTTTTTCCAACTGAATTTTAATTTAATTTTCACCATAAATAAAAAAAAAATCAAAACTCACTGAAATTGAATCCTTAGTACACGAATCAATAATCGGCTGCATCACTTTCTCCAACTCCTGCAAATCGATATCCGTATTCTTCGCCAAATTAATCAACTTTTCATCCTGCGCTTTTCGAACCACTTCATCAATTTCAACCTAAAATCAAACAAAAAATTCTAAATAATACTAAAAAATTAACAAAATTCGATTTCTCGATACTCACTTGCTGCTGTTGAATCAACATCTGATGTTGCGCCGCCAAATTCCTCTCGCTTTGCTGTATCTGTTCTTGAACTTGTTGCGGCTGCAAATGTTGCCACGGCGCCGATTGCTGCTGTATCGGATGTTGTACGACCACTTGCTGCTCTAAAACCTTTTGTTTCTGCTTTAGAGCTGAAGAAAACGCTTCGTGAACGACATCTTATTAATGTTGTCAACAGTTTAGTCATTTTCCATCTTGTTACGAGTCAAAAATCAAAACATACTTGCTTGTTCCGTCGTTACTTTGTACTGGTAGTAGTTGTAATACTCTCCACCGAAGAGAAAAGCGAATTTCGGGTTGTCTTTTTGTTTGTTTTTCGTCATCTGTTCGAATTCGAGGCCGTTTCGCGCGACGAATTGAGCGAGTTTGTCGATTATGTTGCGAAGTTCTTGATCTAAGAGAGAATTTTGGTGTTAATAAATGCTATTTCTGTTTAGACTGCTTTTAAATACCTTCTGGAGCTTTAGAAAGATCCATTTTGTTGATATTTACTCGTAAGAGTAATGAAATTCAGTCAACGGTAGCTTTGTTTACAGTCAGCCATTTTTGGGGTAAATGGAAGTTCTTGTTTTTGTCACTAGGTGTCAGCTCTAAACAACCCATTCATTTTAGCGCTACCGTGCGACAGATTGGGAAACGAATCCCTAAACACGAGGGCAAAAATGGCAGCGACCAAGTCACTAGCCGATCAAATAGCTGAAATTTTAAAGCCAGCACCGCCTCAAGAAGCGCCAGAAGATTATTCCGGTAATATAAAGTTGATTTTAATAAATTTCAAAGTTTATAATGTGAAATATTTATTTATATCTTAACAGAAACTGCCGCTAGAGTCGTCGAGAAATTTCAGGATGATGATTTCGAGGAGGAATTGCTCGGACATAGTCGCTTGAGGATAAAAAACGCCGCGTTATTAGACGGCGATGGACGGTATTCGGGAAAGAAAATAAGCGCGAAAAAATTTAGGGATGAAGTATCGGAAGATGGCGACGAGGAAAGCGAAAATGTGGCGGAAAGTGATGAAGAAATGTCTGAAAATGAAGAAAAAATGTCTGAAATTGAAGAAACTGATTCTGAAAATGACGAAAACGAGTCTGAAATGTCTGATAATAGTGAGGAAAGTGACGAAAACACCGATGAAGACGATGAAAGTGTCGAAGATGATGAGGAAAAAGACGAATCGGGGATTTCGGCGCCTTTTTCAAAGCTTGATTTTACGTCTGAAATCGAAAAAGGAGTCGGAACTCGCTCCCAACTTCGTACGAAATTATAAAATTCAATATTTTATATTTTTTTAATTTTTTTAATTTTTTTTTTTATTTTTAGTTATTTGGGATTCGTTGCTCGAATGTCGGATCAAGTTCCAGAAGATCTTACAACTCTGCAATCAGTTGCCGCAAAACGACGCTTGGGGTCAGTTTATGAACGATTCCGAGATATATAAATCACGGAAAGAAAGTTGTAGAAAGATGGAAAGTTTGCTGCATAAATTAGTGACACTTCAGACGAAATTACTCAACAAATATCCAGAAACGAAGAAATTTGTGATGCAAAACCAAGATTATATGTAAATTTACAGAAGAAAAAAAAAATATTTTTATTTATTTTTATTTTTATTTGATTTAGGGATGAAGAAATTACGAGTTCTGAAGATGAGGTAGATGAAGATAAAGCGATACCTAGCGGCTCGAAAAGGAAGCTTAAATTTAACGAGTATCCAGAGTTCTTAGCGAAGAGACACACTGATTTTGAAAAATTTCGGTAAATTTTAAAATTCTAGTTGAGTTGTGAATTCACAAGTCAACTGGAATTGGAAATGCTAAATATCATTTCAGAGACACAACGATTGAAAAATGGAACGAAAAAACACGAATAGCGACGGGGAAATTCAAATCATTCAACGCTTTTGACTTAACAGCGTTAAAACAAATAGAACAAGTATAAACAACTGAAAAAAATATTTTTTTCATTTAAAACTCACAAAAATATTTTCTTTAAAGATTTTATCAGACAAAACGCGACTTCTCATACGATGTAGAACTAAAAGATCAACTTACAGGATACTCGGAAAAGCAGAAACGAGCGCAGAAAACGAAACGAACGAAATAGATCCTGAAATATTCGACGATGATGATTTTTACCAACAACTTCTTCGCGAATTAATAGAGAAACGGGGTGAAAATATAGATGACCCGGTCGCGTTGAGGCAACATTGGGCCAAAATTCAGAAACTCAGAGGGAAAATGAAGAGAAAAATCGATACGAAAGCGAGTAAAGGTCGGAGGATTCGATACAATGTCCACACAAAGTTGGTCAATTTTATGACGCCGTACGAATACGACACGGCGAGTTCGGAGTCGAGGAACGAGCTTTTAACTTCTCTGTTTGGACAACAAAGGGCGCAGAATGTTGATGTATCGAGTAATTTTTTATTTGGACCTATAAATAAATAAAAGAAATTAATAAAATGATCTTTACGTTGATTTTATTTGTAAATATTAGTAAATTATGGTTTATAATAATAATGTTTTCTTGAATAAATACGTTTTTTAAATTTAATTGATTTTTTTTATATTTTTAAGAAAAATGTTAATTATCATCGTAGTCGATTGGGACGAAGTGGTCATCAGTGTTTCGTTGACGTTGACGGGCGATAACTTTGTCGAATTCCATTGTACGTGTTGTTTTAAACTAAAAAAAAAAAAAAATTTTAGATAGACCGATCGCGACCGGTCCATCTAAAAATTCAAAATTGATAATTTCACTATTTCTTTACCCCGCAAATGCTTTTTTGGATATTTAGCTGACTAAAAAGTCGATTTCCTTCGTCATTTCCGCAATAAGACTGAAGTTCAGAGCGTTTTAGTGCGAAAAGTTCATAACCGGAAACGCCTTGCAGTATTTGAATGGTTCTTTTTAAGAAAAAAAAATGAAAAAGTGACTATGTTTAAGCGTAAAATCAATGTGAAAAATTATATATTTACGATTGATTAAATTCTTTGGCCATTAACCAGTCGCATACTTCTTCCGGTGTCGAACTTCCGGTTATAAACGCACTCGGTGCCTTTGGTTTAGGAAAAAGCGACTTTTGTTGTTGTCGCATCTTTAATTCGTTAGTTACATTGAATTGTTGCATTCGAACTTGAAAATAAAAAAATTAAATTAAAAATTAACTTCATTTTTTAATTATAAATTTTAATACTTTGTTCCGTTTGGCCCATTATAACCGGAAGTGGTGGTGGAGTTGGCGGAGTTAGCGGAAAGAACTTCCGCTCGGGTGAAGTTGGAGGCGACGATGATTTACCACTTTCTGTAAAATAATTATTATAATTATTATTAATTAAAAGTTTGTCTAAAAAGGAAAATTTTGAAGTACGGAAACTTACATGGACAAAAGTGATGACAACAGACACAAGAGGGCGCACTTGACGATAAGCGGAATTAAAATTTAATAATAAAAAAAACAAGGGAACAATAATATGTTTTAAAATAAACGACAAAGCATTTTATTACAAACAGCGGAGAAAACGTGAAAAGTTTCATATAAAACTATAATAATTATAATATAATATGTAAATATTCTTTACACTGGTCGATTTGATTTTTTTGTCGTTAATTGAAATTCATCAACTTCTCTTAAAATGAGAGTTAAAATAAGTGTTAATCAAAAAATGGAATGTTAATCGCATTATCCCACATAATAAATAAACAAAATGAAAAACAATACACTTTAACCATTGTAACAAAATTTTGATTTTTCAGTTAAAATATTAAAAAAAAAAAACAAGAAATTGTGTATTTTTATACAAATTTCTCATTTTCTTTCATTTTAACACCAACATTCACTTTACAACAACATTTCCAACAATGTAAACAACACAATTGAGAATAATTGGAGAAAAAAATAGAAAAACAAAAAACATAACAAAAATTGCACTTTAACGCAACTTCACCGGATTAAAAATTCTAAAAATACAATTATTATTATTATTTTATCTGTAAAATATTTGTATCCAAAAATAACTTTTGGGTCTTAAACCTCGAGTATTGTTCTAAAAGTATCGGAATTCACCTTTTCTTCCCTGATGTTCTTGTCGCACCCATTCCACAGGCGCAGGAGTCGGGTTCGGACTTCGACCGAAGGCGGCGCTACGTGCGAAACTCTCATCCGCTGACCGGTTCGGCGATTCCTTAAAAAAAAGATATAGTATTAGAAGAGTTAATTTTTTTATTGTAAAGTGAATTACCTGTCCGTAAAGACGTTCGCGACTTCCCCTCATGTAAAGTGGGTTGTTAAACATGGCGTCTTCGTCGCTCGGATGGAATGGCGTGACTATCGTGTGTGGAACGTGAGCGACTTGACCGCGAATGTTTCGCGTTTTCCACCATTTTCGACTGTCGTCCAAAACCTATTTAAATTTTTTTTTAGATAACCGATTAACTGGGTGTCTGGTTAAGTGATACTGTGACACCTAGTGTTGAAATGCTGAATTTAAAAATTAAAATTTGCTATGAAGTTGATGTTTTTTAGTACTAAATTTTACCGCTAGAGGGAAAAACTCATCAAATGCACTTCAAAAATAGATTTTCTAAGCTAAAATAACTCCCCAAATCCATTTCTAATAATAAAATTAATGTATTTTTAACCCTTTTAAAAATAACTGCAAAATCTCGAATTTTTACACCAAATTTCAACATTAGAGGACGAAACTCATCATCATCAACAACAGATTTTCTGAGCTAAAACAATTCCCTGAATCCATTTCCGGTGATAAAATTAACTTATCTTCAACCCTTTTAAAAAAAACTACAAAATCTCTACTTTTCATACCAAATTTCAACACTAGACGACACTAAAAAAAAAATTCTTACTTCTAAAAACTCTCCGCGAAACACGGTAAGTTCCTTATCGTTATTAGCCGTTCTGGGATAAGTGACTTGCACCACTTTTCCACCTCTAATTCTAATTTCCTCCAACCACGCCTGTTGATGTCGATCGTACTGACGCTGCGGATCCATCGAAGTCCTCTCGATCGAATCAGTGCTTATATCACTTCTCCCATCTCGATCTCTCGGATCATGGAACTCGCGATCCGAATGCGGAGATCTAGCGCGCTCTCTAAAGCAACAAATTAAAAAAATTAACTTTAATTCCTGCCAACAGATGGTGCAAAACAGACCTTTCGAAGGAGCGCCGCTCTTCCAAATGGCCTTCGTACGGACTGTCGAACTGTTGTCGCCGCTCTTCGACGGACGGCATCGGCGACGGTTGCTCGCGGTCGTTCGGGTAGTAAAAGTTGTTGCCAAATCTCCCGTCGGTGGCGCTCATTCGCTGGTAGGCCTGTTCTCGACTCTCAGCCTGATTTTTATTAGCAAAAAGTTAAAAACTGTATATAATAATTATTATAAATAAAATCTTACATCGTGTTGCGCTTTTAGAATTTCCTCGTGTCTGCTCTGTTGTGCGACGGAAGCGGCGGCCATTGCTGTCATTTCCGCTCTTTCGCGTTCCTCTGTGAAAGGGTAATCGGGAGCCCAGCCACTGAAGAAGACCGGATGATACGGACTGACGTAATCCTTCCATTGTTCCCGGGGTACGGTCCAAGTGTCGCCCAACGAATGCCACAAGTCGCTTTCTTTCGAAGTCAGACAGTTTGTGAGCAAGTCCACGGCGTCGCGGGTCAGGAGTGGTGACGTCACTTTGCCGGCCAAGTTGGGTCCGTAGTTGGAGTCGCGACTGGCGTCCATCGTCAGAGCGAGAGGGGTGAACAGGAAGTGGACCAGTTCCGGTGCGTTGGGTTCGTGGATGTGCGACTTCAGTTTGGCCTGAAATAATTTAAAAAAAAATTGCTCATGTTGTTGAAACTGCAACAATTGTACACAACAATTGTCTGACATTGGAAGTTAGAATAATAATATTGTAACAATGTAAGAATTAAATTTTTCACATTGTAAGAGTGCAGAAATCGCATTTTTCACATTTTTCATATTGTTTCAATGTAAAAATCACATTTTTCGCATTGTTACACTACGGCAATCATATTTTTCACATTGTTTAATTTCCGCCAACATTTTTTTCCTACCAAAAGATTGAACGAAAGTTTGAACTTCTGTAGAATATCGACGAATTCCTTTTCCGGTGGCGGTTTAGCGCGAACGCTGAGCATTCCTTCTCCGTGGTCCTTCTTCTTTCCCTTTCTCGTGCGCCGACGCCTCTCCAGCTCGCGATACGCCGCCGCGGCGCTCTGGAGACGCCCGATGAATCGTTCGATGTCATCGAAGCAGCAATTAAGGATGGTCACATCTCTTTCGTTCTTCTCGCTGTCGATAGACGACGTCTCGTCGGCCGATTCCCGGAGTCCGGACCGCGACAGATTCAGGTGTTGAAGATTCCGCAACATGGGCGATGACTGCGATTCTGGGAGAGTAAAAACCATCGGAATTAAGTAAAGTTGGAGACAATTTGTTGAGTTTGTTGATTGCGAGAGATAAATTCAACTGTGACACGAATATTTCTCTTATCCGACAATTTGCTGCCGTCATATAATTTTATAACGATCAAAGTTCAAGTCTGATTAATTTTTTTATTATCGATTATTAAAGCCTGGCATATTTTATAATGCACACAGTGAGTCTTTTTCCTAAAATTTCAACCAGACTTAAATAATCGATAACAAAAAGGAGAAAAATTGGCAAATCCTCCACAGGAAACAAAGCGGATGATTTCCAAAGACGATCAATCACTAAAAGATTCGTTCATCGGTATAAATAAACACAAATTGACTGGCATAATCTATCCAGTCTCATTTTATCACCTCAGGTAACCTTGGATTAAATAATTCAATCAACGATAACATGATCCTATAATACAGTATATCACTTCTCAACACCATCTATTGGCATTTTTTAACAACAAAAACACGAGGATTTTTGCTTCAATGGCAGTCCCTGGACCACACACGCGTAAACCGTTGTTATTGCTATGGTTACATTAAAGGAGCTGGATACCTTAGCGTTAGCTTTTATGCTAATTTTAAATAATAGATGGTGTTGTAGCTAATATATAAATCAGTTAAAAAAAGTTGAAAAACTTTTCCAACTAATTTATATATTAGATCGCAACGCCATCTATCGGTCAAATATATTCAACCCTCCTAAATAATTTCATATCTTACCATTCCTTTGCGTGGTAATCGCAGTCGTCGTTAATTTACTATTTTTTTGTCTGTGGTTCACACCGTTGTGCGGCGGTTCGGGCGGAGGGTTATTCGGCGGCGGAGGAATGCTTCGACCATCCGTTTTGCTAAACCTATACATAAAAAAAAAAAGTTATGGAAGAACAGGTTATCCCTTTGACTACAACACATTAACTACGTCACCACGCCCTCACAGTGCAACTTCCAAATATGGAAAATAAAAAAAAAAAATCGCCCACCTTCGAGATTACTAGGTGCAAAAGGTGTAATAAATCCTAAGTTGAAGTTTTAACTCTGATGGTATTCTCCAGAGAGAAAATAAAACTCTGATCAACTACACTCTCCATTACTTTCTTTCAGCGGTGGAAATTGATGCGTGGTTGAAGACGAGGAAAGAAAAAACTGGTTTTGTAAGACTTGACTTATGTAATGCACAAGTTGAAATTAAAAAAATTTAAAAAAATTTTGAAGAATTTATTCATTTCTCATGTGATATGGATCTGTTTCAGTCATTTTCTACGAGGAATTTGATGTTTTTGATTGTTTTTTTGTTTTTTTTAGAATCATGTTACACTTGTAGGTGTGACAAATTTCCACTTGTGATTTAAAATTCCTTGTTCGTTTTAAAAGTCATTTTACTGCGATTATAAGTGAGGTCAACATCGTGTAAAACTAGTTGTAACCACTTTGTTTACTTAATTTGGAGACGGTGGACCGTGCAGGAAAAACGTGATGATGATAAATGCAAATGTATTCAACGCCATCTAGTGATTAAATATGACGTTTTCAAGTTTGGAATTTATGTTTTTCACCAGTTTTCAAGTTTTTGAAAGTAGGTTATAGTGTTGCTGCTATTAACATTGAGCTACATTACGTGAATATCAAATATAACTTAAAAAATCTTCTGTATATTAGTAGTATATCGTATATCAACAATACGTTTTAAATATAAACCAAAACACACGTTGGTAACTTTGGCATGTTGCAATGTTAACAGAGTTAGCGAAAACTTGGTATTGAACTACAAAGTTACAATTGTACTGCACATGTGCAGTTCACAGCAACTCACGATTGTTTTGTTTTGCAAAGTTGCCGTTTTCTGTCACTTGTGTTTTATCTCCTCCATTTTAGACCAAAATCAAATCTTTTCCGTCAACTTTGTGTCAAAACTTGATCAAAAAATTTAGATACCGTAATAAACACTCTTCATTACTTAAAATTAATATCTATAATAATATTTAGTTCGTATATTTGCCGCTTGGTTCAAGTTTTCACTAACTCCTTAATAATACGATGCTAACTTACCCAAATTTCCATTTTCCACCCATGAACAACTTCATATCTTCCGCAACTTCTTGAGCCTGAAACAAACAAAATGATTGTTAGTAAACAAGTAAACAAATCACCTTAACACATTATAACCAAACTTCAATGCCGTCAACTCACGCTAAAAGACTAAAACCAAGGCTTTAAAAGGATATAAATTAAATTTAGCTTTGGTTACGGATTAAAACTGTAAAAAAATAAAAAAATAAACAAAACATTTCAAGGTTTCATTCAGTGAGTTTCTGTCTTGAACAATGTTAGAAAAGGCGAGAAACGTTTAAGGCGGAACCTCGCTTACTTTAACTCGCCATTTTTCTGACTCATCTTTTACCTTTAACCAAATGAAATTTTTTTTTTCAAGGACTGCGAGAAAAAATATTTTAAATAGTCAAATTTTAATTTAAATTTTTTTTTAAAAAATTCAAAAAAATTTAAATTTTTATATTTTTCCTTAAACCAAATACACTTTAGGGTTAAATTCACGTTATTTAGGGTTAAACACAACTACCAGATGTTACATTTCTTAACAGTAAATGGAGGCTAACGGACTGCGAGAAATGAACGATGACCTACGGCCAGTGTAACGTGATTAAAAAGCGAAAAAAAAAATAATTGCGATAATTATTGAGAACTAAAGAGTTGTTTGTTTTTACCTGGGAACAATGCGATTCATGTTGATGATGCTAGAGTGTGAAAATGGAGTCAAAGTGTACGAAATAGGTAAAAAGTGAGTCGGCGGCGGCCGTCTGCACGCCACAAAGGACACGAAGGTGTGTTTCTCGAGAAATGGGTCGAATCAGAACGAGGTCAGTCACTTTAAGGAAGAAATATACTTTTGCCTTCAATGGCATTGCTCTAACAGGTATAGACAGACATTAAAGGGACACTAGTCTCTAAAAGCGGGGTAAACAATGTCGTTAAAATCGGATTTTGTTCGCTCGCGGGTTTCTAGGAATGGGAGTTTTTGTTCGTGTGATTTGGTGGATATTAATATATTATCGTGTAATGTAATGTGTTTTTATTTTTAGATCTTGTTTTATGGGGAAAATTACGATGTTGATGTTGCAATATTTTTTTTTTTTTTTTTTTAAATAGTAACAAGGTTAAGAGCATGAATTGGAATGAGTTCAGTTTTAGTAAGATTTTATTTTAAGTGTGGTTCAGCTTTAACACTTGAAATTGAGGTTTTGTTTACACACTAATAAACAAATAATGAAATGTCATTGTAATGTTGGTGAGGAATTTTAGGATTGGTTGGCTGGAAGTAGTAATTGTTTTGTATTTTTTTTTCTCAACTCTTTTCCTATTGATGCATGACTGTGCATGATCAGCATTAAAATTGTAAATGTCTGTCATCTATGTTTTTAAAGTCACTTTATTTAATGTGCCTATCATTCTATGTTTACATGGACAAAATAATCCAAAAGTTATAAATCTTGCAAAGCTTCTGCCCCTTAAAATCCTATGAGAGAATTTTAGTTAGGCTGCTCAGTAAAACAGAGGGGAGAGTAAAAGTTGTGAGTATAATGATCTACGCTCAATCTGTCACCTAAAAGAGGTGGGGATGGGTAGGATCAAGTGAAAAGTGGTGGTCTGGATTGGTTTAATTAAACCCCCCTTTATTGGCAAACGATGGAAAATGATTTTTAAATTTACCTAATTTACAATGATTCTATCATTTTACCAACAAATAAGTGAGAATAGTATTAATGTTAGAAACTTTTTATCACCAAATATGAAAAATAAAAAACAAAGTCCTCATTGAAATAACATTTGAAAGTTATAATTTAAAAAAAATATATAAAAATCACCATTTGGTATGAAAAAAATGAGAGCAAAATCAATTATGTCAATATGATTTGTATCACAACATCCAAATCTTGAGCAATAATCAACCCAAATTTGATAACCCTAAAAACCGAATTAAAAATCGACAATTTCTTCTTCTATTTTAAAACCAAAAGTTTCTATTTTAACTTACAAACTTTACATCTCACCACAGGCCATCAATTTCCATTATTGGGTCTTTACATAAATACATTTGTCAAAAGCCCACACCTCCATTAGATCATTTCCTTTTATTCTTTTCGCTTCAAGCTTAATGAACAACTGATTAATGATGTCCACCCACACCAGGAATAAAAACAAAAGGATTTTGGGTAACCTTCACCTTGACTAACCAAACTCACTTTTTCTTATATGAAGTTTCATGAGAGTAAAGAGGAAATAGGCAATTTTCACACTTAAAGTGATACGGTTATGAAATTCTTTTTAAATTTTCTATAAAAAAATCGCTAAATTCTTTTTCAATATTTTATGTTTGCATTTGCATTTTGTGTTTAAAATTAGAAACTGCAAAACAAAATTTCAAATTGTCCAAGGGGTCGGACAAACTTGAAAAATTCGCTGATGGGTAAAAAAATCACTAAAAATCTTTGCAAATCCCTGTAAATCTCAAATCTTTAGTCAGAAATCCCCCGAAATTCCCTAAAATTTCATTACAAATCCTGAAATTTTTTTTAAATCTCTATAAATGTTTGCATATCTTTAAAATAAAATCCTTACAAATCTTCATAAATCCCTTAAATCTCATCGACACCATTTGAGTTTGTCCGACCCCCCAAAATTGTCTGAGATATTGTGACGAAGCAGCAGGAGAGTGGAGCTAATCCCTTACCCCTGCTCCATCTACTGTTTGTGCAACAAACCCACCTGCTATTACGTCACTTCTAAGGGAGAAGTGTACCGTACATTTTTTTACACGCTCTTTCATGTAAAAGAAGAAAAAAATCGTGACACTCTCGATCACTTTAAAAAATCACTCTAAAAAAATATTCTCATTAATTGATTAATCACAATCCAAATACAGAAAAATAAAAAATAATGGGATTAGTGACCCACATCAAAACTCAAAAGGTTCGTTGAGTCCTGACACGTTGAGAAAAAAAAAAAACTCACCGATATTCGCACGCATTGGAAAATATGCATTTCAGCTGGATTGATGTTTTTCTTGGTTGGATCTTCTTTGACCACAAAGACAAGGACATTGTTGTATAAATCTTTGAGTTCTGTGTTGGTGAAAGCTGTTGGGTCACTGATCAGGTGCAGTGGAAAGCGTTCGACCACATCCTATAAATAGAATAAATATAAAAAAATGTTTATTACAGACTGGTACACATAAACAAACAAAAAAATTAAATTATGTTTAGTTTTAGTTTCTTACTCCATTCTCATAGTCAATAATAACAACATTTTTCTTTTCAAGCCTCAGTTGCATTTTCTGGGTCCAAATGCCGGTGGTTTTTTCCATTTGCAGAAGCCGGCGTAAACCGTCCGACGGATGCTGGATGCCTGGAAATAAATTATTAAAAACTATTAGAATATTTTTAAAAATTGGACCATCACTTGTTGAATTTGTGTATATTAATGAGTTATTCATTGAATTCTAGGAATTTATTAATTTTAATTGAAAATCTGAAATTTCATTGATAGTTTTTTGGCTTTTTGCATTTAATACGGTACCAGTAGTTGAAAAGAATTGTATGATTATTTATATTTATATTTTTATTTTTATTGCGAAAGAGTTTCGTGACTCATCACTTTGAGAAACACTGTTATAAGACACCGTTGAAATTATTCATAAGAAATTTAATAGGAATCATCTTAGCTTTATGGGTATTGAACTATTTCCCATTAAACCTAGATTACATCTAATCTTCACCAAACATGCCTCAGCATTGAGGATGTAATGGGTAATTCAAATTTATCAAGATTGATAGTTTCATGGATCAAGATATCGAGTACTAAGACTGTCTGCAATTGAAAAGCAGATGACCTCAATGGAAATATTTCTAAGATCCTCGATCGATCAAAGATCTTGATATAACTGCGTCATACATTCAGACTCAGTAATTGTGATGATCGATTAAACTCAAAGGGATAATTCTAGAAGGAATCAGAAAAGAGCTAATACTTTGTTCAAACTGGTAGATTTGAATCCAATGAATCTCATCCACTCAGATTTCATTACAGGTCAACTGAGTTAACTTAAGTTTGTGTTCACACTGACTTGTGAGCCAAGATTAAAATCCAAACCTCAGATTTGAATCCAAACCCTCGATGTGAACGGGGTATAAGCTTAAGAGCTAATGCGCTTCTGCACATGCTCAAAGCTTGCTTTAGCACATGAATTTCTGATCAACCATATGTTGTTGTTGTTGTTGTTGTTGTTTTTTTTTTTTTTTTTTTTACAAGTTATGACTTTTTATCTGCACATATTATGAAATTTGGATTAAATAAAGATATTACAAGATTACAAAAAAAATCTTAATCTCAAGACCGATGACTTTTTATAAACAATATACCATTAGCAGGTCCAACGGTGAAAGTGGCCAAGTGCTCTATCAGATATGTGGGTCCTTCTTCCGTAGAGTCACTTTGAGGGTCTGCAAAAAGAAGAAAACTCAATAAAATAATTACAGTATTTAGCATGTAGCCCTAAATAAAAATATTTTTTGTTGCAGCATTTACAATTTCATTCACCTTTATCCCGAATCGCAAACACTGCGAATCAAATTGGGGCTTAGATAAAAATTACAGAGCAATTTTCAAATTACCTGAACTGTAACCATTGGAATACGCATTTCTGGGAGATCCTTCTCGCCGACTGGGAGACATGTTTGTTCTTCTTGGGTAATCAAAGCCACTGGAAAATGCAGAAAATGCAAAATGGTTAATCAGCATGTAGCGCAACGGCGAAGAGTACGCAATTAAACAACTTAGCAGTAAAAGTGGTTCACAAAGTTAAAAAATTTTGACAAAAAATTAATCAAAGTAATTGTTTTTAATATTAGTAATTTAAATCGCGGTTAATTTTATTTTTCTGACTCAATTTTACCGCCTTTCAAGTGTATCCATCATCTTAAATGCGATGTCTCATTGCAGACCTGGCTCCATCATCCCAATCCTGGGCTGACATGACCCCTGGCATTGTTGGTGGTGAAATCTGTAAAATTTGTGGCATTTATTATAGTTAATACTGACTGATTTCTGTTTCAATGAAGATTGGTGATTGCAAGAAACTATTTTATCAAGTATTTCATGCTTTTGAACATGTGAGTATAAAAAAAATGTTGTAAAAAAAAATTAAAGCCATAGGCTATGTTATTATAGTGTCAATGGCATAGAGTAAATTCACAAAGATTTATTTTGGAGTGAGCAAATGTAGTTTCGGTCATATATGCCGAAGAAGGAAAAGATGTAAGTTCTACATCTTGTTGTGGCCAGTCCTGTTAACACACAACAGTGAACTCTCTTATAGCACTTCAGGCAGTTTTTGGGTTTAAAGATACGTTATAAGTCTGTCTGTAAGTCGGAACAGTTAGTATCATTGCATGAAATAAAAACTTTATTTATTGGAAATTATATTGAAAAGTTGATGGAAAATATATACCGGTACTGTATATTTCAAACTCAAAAAAAAAAAAACTTTCATTTAAGTTGTAATATTTAAAAAGTTGTCTTTATCCAGATAAAAGCCCGCCTTTCTCAGAATCTAAATAGAAAATTGTTGTAAAAATAAAGACAAAGTTGACTTTCTATTACAATTATCCATCAACTTTCAGATTTTGTAAAAAGTTACTAATTATTGTACGAATCATTGTATGTAACTCGATTTTTTAAAATAATAGCTTGGTTTGTAAGTATTGGCGTTTATAACCGCTGTACTGCATAAACCATGAAGTATGACACTCCATTTAAACCTTTATATAAGAATTGTGTGGCAGTGACGCCCCCACTATGTTCAGTGGCAGTTTGTTAAACTCTATTTATACCGGTAATTATCTAAAAATGTACGACAGTCCATTGTGTATAAGTTTGTGGCTTGTGGCAATGGACAATGGCGCCTCCACAATGATGAGTAGCAGTATTTTGAACTTCACTACAAATTCTTAATATTCTCCATTGGTTATCTTTTTATGTAGCACACTACAAGAATTATTCAGACATTCCCTTGATCTAAACCGGAAGTTCATCTTTAAAGATATGCCAACTAAGACGAGTCTTTATCTTTTTTACCCATTTCCTTTGTAGGAAATTAATGCAAATTATAGTTTTAAAGGGTGGAGGTGCATTAGAAAAAGATGTCAGTTTATTACCATAATAAGATTTTTTTTATATTTCAATTTTCCTTGCTTATTAATATGGATATTAAATGTTGCTTGTAAACAGAAAAAATGGCCAACCTTGAAATTAACTCGGCCGATTACTCAAGCGAAAAATTAGCAGCCAATTAGAAATAAAACTGGTCGGCGATGTACTATTGTGAAATAAATAATATTTAACGATGCCTTCTTTGGAGTTGATTTCCAAATTTGTAGTAAAATAATTAGGAGTTATTAACTTTTCGTCTCGTTAGGTAATTCCTAATGGCATTGCCATCTGGTGTCGAAATTTGAAAAAAAACAAAACAAAAAACAAAACCTAAGACTTGAGTTCGAAAGATTCAACATTCCCAAAAATCTCATCGAGTCAAAAAAAAAATCTCTATAAATTTCTATAAATCTATATAAATCTCACAAATCTCTACAAATGTCTACAAGTATCCTAAATCTAGATAAATTTTTCTAAATCTCTGTAAATCTTTCTACATCTCTGCAAACCATAAATCTCATAAGTAAAATTCTCTTCGACCTTCCTCTGATACTAACCACATCAATTACAAAGTTTCAAATAGCAACACTAGATGGCATAGCATTTTGCTGAACATTACAACCTTTACACACAATTCTAATTCCCATTTTTTAATCAAAGATAAATTTTAAATACTTTCATGCCACAAACTCTCACCAGGCTGCACTATCAGAAAATTATTAATTCAGACATCACTTCCCCTTTAACTTTTAAAATAAAAAAATAAAAACTTTACCTTCACTTCACCTGCACTAACTTAACTCTTTCAAAAAAAATTTTTATTTTCTTCACACATTCCCAAGGTCAAAAAATAAATTCCTGAATAACATTACACCATTACAAACATCAAAAAAAAATACAAAAACATTTTAAAAGATCGTAAATTGTGAAAAACTTGCTAATTTTATATTTATCATTATTTTTTTACTTAATATAGGCCAAACATTTATCTCCCATTTTTTTTAATCTTTCATAACTGCAATTTGCTGCTACCTGTTTGATATTAAGTGAAGATAAGAGCAAACTTTTACCCTAAATTAGGCCTTACCATGACCTTTAAGGAATGCTAAGGAATGTTTTCCTATATGATATAAAGTAAATTTGGCTAAAATAAAGGCCATGTGTATAAATGAATTTTGAGATGATGTTAAAAATGGCTTACACTTTGCCCAAAAAAATTATTAAACCCTTTTTTTAAGCCTAAAATTAAGTTTTTGAGAATTTGACTCTCCAAAAACAGTTTAAAATTCGGTTTTACAGTTTTAATTCATCACAAAATAATGTAAAATTAAATTTTACTCTTTTATACCATCAAAAAAACCAGTCTAAAATTTACTTTTACACTTTAAATTGATCAAAAATCAGTCTAAAATTCAATTTTACACTTTAAATTCATCAAAAAATAGTCTAAAATTCATTTTACATTTTTACACCAAAATTTTACAGGTTTAATTAACCATCAAAAAAAAAAACCAGAGAAACAAACAATCAAATTATCTCATTCTACCTCTTTCCATGCTCTGTATCTATTGTTTATCCCTTTCATTATCTCCAAGCAAAGATAAAAAAAACCATTTCTACCATATAATTTACCTTCATTTCACATTTTTTCATTAAAAAAATAATCATTTATTCATTGTTGTGACCCATTAAAACTAAAAGTAGAAACACACGCAAAAAATAGGCCTAATAAAAATGTGTGTAACAATCCATTCTGAAATATTAATGAACTACTAACCCTGAAATTCCCACTTGACCTTCCTTCCTTCAACAATGAATTATATGTGTAATGCATAGAAAAAGTCAGAAAAAAGAAGAATTTCATGCAACAGTGCACAAAAGACATCATTTGACTTTCTGCAATGCATTCCTATGCACTTTTGACCTTAGAGTTGGAGATTAGAACTGACATAGAATTAAGAAATTAGCTGATGAAAAGTGTGATGGAACTGAAATTTAATAGACCAAAACAAGTGGAATGGAAGAAAAAAGAATGGAGACCTTCATTCTTCTTCTGTTCAAAATGGCCACACCTAGTTTGCCATCAGAAATTCCAGCTACACCCCTTTGGGATCCTAAATAACTGGCTAAAATCCATTGTTCCCTTTCTTGTTTTGGATCTAAGGCCTCAATTGAATGGTAAAGACTTTCCAATGTTGGAATAAAGTGGTAGAAATTTAAATATAAGCTTAAAAATAAACTTAGAATTGGAGATGTGGCATTAAAAACAACATTTTGTGGTAAATTTCTTATTCCAGTTCAGTTGTGCAAGGGCAAGTGGATTTTTACCATACATAACTGAACTGGAAAGTTAATAATTTCTGAAAAAAAATCACTCCAAAAATGTAAAAATAGAAGCAAAATCTGTGTTTATCCTGAAAACCAGCAACTTGTATCAACAAATCCTATCAACTAATCAAATAAACTCATGTTGATTCAAGTGGATTTGGCAAACAGAAACCAAACAAATATTTCCAATCAAAATCCTTCCACAATTCAATGGAAAACAATACCATCTGTCGCAACAACTTATTGCAAGTTCTGCAACACTTTGTATGTCTTTCGGCTTTTTAACACCAAATTTTCAATTAATTTTTCTTGGATTTTTGTTTCATTTGTGGTATTAGTACAAATGTAGGAAAAATCCTAAATTTCAGCTTTTATGTTTTTTTTTTTTTCCAAGATTTTGAATTCTATTTTACAAATTTTGACCTTAA
This sequence comes from Geophilus truncorum, assembly GCA_034695745.1. Taxonomy (NCBI): domain Eukaryota; kingdom Metazoa; phylum Arthropoda; class Chilopoda; order Geophilomorpha; family Geophilidae; genus Geophilus; species Geophilus truncorum. Next base: position 35,664 of record JAQFZP010000412.1, read on the forward strand.
ATCAACATTTCCCACAATTCCAGATTGATTCCATTGATTTGATACCAACTACTGTATTTAAGTGTAGACTTGATCTTTATGTGAATTTTAAAGGGATTTAACCATGATTTATGATTATTTCTCACCCTCAATGATTGCAAATCTCAGATTTAGTGTGTGATGAAGCGTTGCCAAGTTAACCAAAAGCCATTAAAACAAGTCCACAATAAAAAATGACTCAATTTGTGTTATTTACAATCCATAAAACGTCGAGTTAAAGTCAAGATGTGTGTTAATCCTCCCAAAAATTACACGTGTCGCTTACTTTATTCAACCATTTTTTTTTCTTATTTTATTTCACCCCAAACAAAAAAAAAAAAAAAAAAAAAAAAAAAAAAAAAAAAGTTCTTAAGTTTACGCGCTAATGATGACACCAGGTATGAAAAAATGATTGATCAACACCAAACAAAATTCAATATAAAATTAAAAAAAACACAAAGTAAATATTTTACCAAAAACATAAATTAAACACTAAAAAATGACGTCATTGATAAAAAATTTGAAAAAAAAATTCAAAATTTCAAATTTTTCGAATATTTTCCAAAAACAAAATCTAATTTCATTTTCTAAAAATTTATATTTCTATTGTTTCTTGCAATTCACCTGTGGAAAACAACTTTTATGACATGTCACGTCACTTTTTCCCCGTGCATTCCTTACCTTGAGGCTTGTGACGTCGAGTCGTATTCAATCACTTTGCAAACTTTGTTTTCGTCATCAACGGCACTAAATTAAGTCAAAGTCGCACTCGATTCCTTCACAAAAATCCTTTTCGCACCTGTACTCGCTTTACAATCCTTTTCCGAGGAGTTTTTAGGGTGTAAATCGCTCACACAACTCGCTCAAACTTCTCACCGCTTCCCACTGTGGCCGGAAGTTGATTATCACCTGGAGAGACTAAACGATGCCATTATCCAGGTAATCCAGGTAAGATAACTCCAAAAATCAACACTAGAGTGCGTGGTGTAACCACAAACATGAAAATAAATTTAAAAAATATTTTATAATTAAGGTATTTTAATAACAATCCACACTGAAAATAAAGTTTAAAGATTAAATAATGATTTTAAGATTTTTTTTTTACAATTTTTATTTTTATCTAGTTTTAGTGAACGTTAAATAAATACAAAATTAGGGAAAATAAACGTAAAATGTTTTGTTTTATGCATGTTTAAAGGGCACTTATAATTTCATATTTGCATTCTAAAGCCATGAGGTCACTTATGACCTCACCTTGAACTCAATGCACTCTTATTCACGTGTAATTACAATTCTTCAAAAAAGTGAACAGTGGGAAAATTTTTTTCTTTAAATTGCATAAACATTGTACTAAGTACTAAATGGCTTCATACGGAGTTCACATCCGAGTTTACGGCGGAAAACAATAAAATAGACAATGACCGGATCAAGTAAGAGAAGTAACCAGACGCCATG
>JAQFZP010000413.1:0-37086 GCA_034695745.1 Geophilus truncorum
ATCTAAAAGGGGCTGGTCAAATGTTTTTCCACATCGGGGTACAACTTTGCATTTGGGGCATTCCTTTTAAATTTTGTGAAAATCGGCCTGCAAATAACCGAGCCTATCGAAATACACACACACAGACAGACAGACACACCCACACAGACAGACAGACACACCCACACAGACACATAGACAGACACACACAACTTCAAAATATAGTTATAGATAGATGGTAACAGTTATTGCATAATCTATCTTCTATTATTATTATTATTATCTATAACTATATTTTGCAGAGGAAAGATGCAATGTGAAAAAACATTTGACCGGTCCCTCTTAGATTCCCCGGAAATGGACAACCGGGATGCTTGGAACACGAAGTCGCATGCACATGCACTGTTGACACCGAGAACACGCGGGACAGGGTCGACAATGCCGCGCGAAGCAGCACGAGCTTTTACAGCAACATTTTCGCTATAACAACATGCCAGGCAACAATGCAATATAGACTCGCAAACAAACCCATTTAGGGTTATTATTTAGGCATTTTTGCGAGGCGTTTAATAGTGCACCCGGGACGGGAACAAAATGAAGACTGGGACAGAAACCAAATGAATATGACAACAAAAGTTTAAAAAAAAAAAAAAAAAAAAAACCCAAAAAAACAGAACAGCCGGGACGGCAACAGAATGAAAGCTGGGACGAAAAAGACCAGGGAAAAGTAAAAAACACTCAAAACAACACGACCACTGAAAACAACACAATTAAAAACCCCTAAAAAAACAAGCTACTGTATCCCTTAAATCTCTTCTAAAAATAAATTAACATTAAGTCTAGTTTCCTGTTTGTGTTTCTCCACCACATGGATTATCCCTATACATGAGCACACATTAAAAATTTACCTTGTTTTGTATCCACTCTAAATCTTAGATCGCGTACGCCATCAACTATTAAAGACAATCGACAAAATAACCCATTCACCACTTAACTTGAGAGTGATTAAAATTAAATATTGGATAATTCAATCAGTTAGTGTTCCACTCCAACGCTGTCACTTAACATCTCTTTCCTCCGGTGCGTCCAAGTATTACAGGGAAACAGCAAATGAGAAAGGATTATGACTTATCACCAAATTTAATGCTGCATTTCTGCGAATAAAGCGAGAATCCCGCTTAACTTATTTTAGTGCAATAGACGCTGTATTTCCAGCTTTTGTGGTGTAAAAATAACATAAAAGCCGCGTATTAACAACAGTTGTGACAGTTTGATGTTGATGCACTAGTAGAACTGTTTGTTTAATGGTGCATCTTTTTGTGGGTTCGAATTCGGACTTTTACCACTATACACGAAACTATTTGAGAGGAAAATCATGTTGCCATCTATATATTATGTGCTTTTAGTCCTTTTACAAACTCTAGAAACTTAATGCTTTGAGGTAAAACCAAACTTTGAAATTTTATTTTATGTTAATTTATACGTTATTTATTTATTAATAAAAAAATAGACATCTTTGTGTTTGCTATATTCAAGAACTGTTAAAATAAATTCAATATCACTGAATTTTTTACACTCTAAACTGCATTTGGAAATTTGTATTTTGAATATGTAAAATTTAAGCCGCTTTCAAAGTTTTCGAAGCATTAATAATTTCTAATGTTTTTACTTTTTATTATTCCTTTTTTTTTAAAAGCAAGAGAGATTTGGCGGGTAGTTTGTAGGAAATTAAATTTTTAAATAATCCAGGGTACTATTAAAGATGCTGACTGCAATCAGACATGAAGTCCCTTGTAATTATCATTTGGAGTTTAGACGTAATTTCTCTGCTCTTAGTTAAATGCAGCTCTAATTTAAAATCAATTTTAAAGAAACTAAATTATTAAATTTTACTGAAAAACTTACAAATTTCTTAACTTTTTAGCTATTAAATGTCATCTTCCACACAATTTTTTTTGTACTTTTCATTTTTCAAGCCCATCAAGTTACAACTTCTCACTCAAGGGTTTTATGAGTGTCTATTCACAGAACTCACGTTTCAAAGTAATTTAAGCTTTAATGATAACAGCAATTGGCACTTTACACAATATATCTTCATTTGACTCTGCTCTGATTAGGTGAGATTGTCTTGTCTTTTTTTTTCTATTTCAACTTTATACTGTACTGCTCTTTTAGATATTGAGTAATTTATTAGAATTAACAAAATTGTATTGTCCATCGATCAGCGTTGTAATTAAAGCTGCAATTTTAGTGTGAGAAAGAAGAAATGTAGCTCTGGTGTTGAAATTAGAACCAAATGAACCACTAATTGCAATTTAACATTAAAAATAAAACTTTCTAATTATTTAAAAGTTTTAAAAAATTATTACATGGAAAAGTAATTATTGCTTTATTTAGAGTTTTATATAAATACCGGTATATATAAAAAAAAAAAAAAAAAAAAAAAAAATTCTTTTACCCTTTAAGAAAGCAAGTTTGAAGACTATTGAAATTCCATGTCATTCGATTGCGCCCTTGACCCTTTTCTAATTCTTTTCCTGTTCAACTCCTCAATGTCCTTCTCACATCCTTTTAACTGTACGAAAGCATGGACTTTCCTGCCAGACGTGACATCATTTACTTCCCACCTTTGACCTTAGCATCCCACTCTATACAGCGAATCTCGCTTTTCTCCTTCAGCGACACCTAGTGGCGCAAACCTATTTTTACAATTTCTAAACCATTTATAAATCTCAAAAATACAAAAAGTGGTGAAAAATTCAAAACAAAGTTGAAAAATGTAAAAAATAAAGAACTTTTAATATACTGTATATAGGAGACGAAAAGTCGAAGTTCGGTCTCCATTTCCGCTTTTCGGCTGACTTTGCAGCAGCCATTTTCTCACTCGGTTTGCATCTTTTAACAAAAGGTGAAGTGCATAGTTAAAGAAGAATGTTAGTTGCGTAGTCAGCGGGAAAAAGCCTCGCTCGAATAATTATACATTAAAATATTTTTAAAAAAAATAGCGGGAAATTGAAAATACATTCAAACTCGGAGACTGATCGGAAAAATATGAAAAATTTAATAAATATTGAATATTCCATCTCGAAATAAAGACGTACCCCGTAAAAAAAAAACCGATAACTATTAATTCGCAGAATAGCCAATAACTCGTTGCGATGTGCATCAGCCGTCTGTTATTGGCATTTCTTCACAAGTGGCCATTTATTACACATTCCTCAATACATAGCAATAGTAAAAAAAAATGGCAGCAGTATTTATTGGCACGTCTAAGTTTTATATCATGATTTTACGACTTTTGTTATTTTAGCAATTCCAGTAGTAAAAGAAGGTTTTTTAATAGAAATCAATTTCTAAAACGCATTTGAAAACAGTTTTTATTCTATTTTGACATAATATAAGCTATGCAAAGCGTACAATCGATTTTTTTATTGATTTGACCCCGTACAACTACACTTGTGGAATAAAAAGTTGTTGAATTGCAAATTGATAAGAGTGAATTGAACAAATGTCCGACATAAGGTAACGTTGGCAATTTTTCTGACTTTTAGGTCTCCCTTTTACCACTTTTTTCGCCATTCATTCATTCTTTTTTTTAACAAAAAATAAAAAAAACTAAAAAAAGGAAAATAAAAAACACTTTCTTTCGGTCTTAACTTATACCTTTTCTCTTTCCGCGCCACCTGGAGTCAATTCAAAGTTTTAAACTTTTCATTTTATAATCTATAAATATGTCTTAACATTTCTGAATATTTGCACTGCTTTAAAAACCATTACAAATTATAATCCACAATTCTTAAAAACTTCTAATTATATAGTTTGAGCAAATAAATTTTGTGTCTGAGCTGTCGGGCGTAATTAAAACTTAATCTTGCTCTCAACTAAAGCCATGTTTAATGTGATACCGGTATCCTGGAACTTAAATTATTATTAAAGAAGATTTTCAGCTTTTTAACATTCTGCAGCTGATATTTATTTATTAATCCTCTTTATTATGCGATTTTTAATTTCAGTGACACTTTATGTCACCTTTGGCTAATTAAACTTTTCCAAATTGCAATTATTGTTTTCCACGTAGCGAAATCATTTATTTCTAATCAACTGCAACCAGTCTAAGCCTCGGGAGCATTTTCCACATAGTTTCTAACAACTATGTAGAAAATGTCCTGGAATCCAGACTTTTCCAATTTTAATATAGCCACTAGGTGGCGTTATAAGTGCCACTGAAAAGTCAGTCTTTCTCTTATATATATATCGATCTTACAACTTGTTTTCTTGGAAATAATAAATGCAGACAATAGACAAATATTATTAAACTACGTCGATGAATAATGTATCATACAAGAGACAAAACGTGAATATAAAACGTAAATGGCGTGTTTGTGTTTGGAAACTAGGTATGAATACAAGACATCTCTTCTTCACGGTTTCTCGCACAATTAACTTCGGCAGAGTAAATTTTACTTTTAGTGAATTTTTATTCCTGCAATTGTACATAATTCAGTTGATACATTAACAGAAAGTCTTATCTTTTCACATCCTCTTTTAACCTTAATTATTCTTCAGCTGAAACGTCTCAGCTTTATGAATTGAATTATTTTTCGCCTCCTGCTTACTATGACCTTTGAGTAGCCCTTGTTGATATAACCACAGTAGTGTGTGTTGCGCAGACAAAATTGACATAAGCCGCAGTGGAGTCAAAAGGTTAGGGTGACACACTGAGCATTATCAAATTTTTTTTATGACATTTTAATTAAATTAGAATTCAAACCGAACTAAGCCTCGAGTCGCACAAAACAAACAAATATTAAAAAAAAAAAACCAAAACAAATATCAATATTTACTAATTAAATAAAAAAAAAATAAAAAAGCTTTTAGAGTCATGATTAATTAAGTAAGCGTTTTGTATGAATCAGCCACCATCTCCCTAATTTATTATACTCGAAATCATCTTTTATTGAGCCCAAAAGAAGCAGCAGAGGCGCGCATCGATTTCTTGCAACTCTTTTCACCATCCGCCACCAGAGGGTGCGAGGTGCTGAACCGCGCAAACCCAGAGTCTTTTCTCCACTCTAAGCAGAGCAACCTGCGCCATTAGTTACTTGAAGACGTCGGATTGAAGCGTACGACAGGTGAGTGGCGGACTATTTCCCAAGCCAGCGACCTAGTCATTCGGCACTTAAATCGTGAGCGGCGAAACGTCAGCCCTCTCGGCTTTTCCTCAGCACCGCGGAGCTGCAAGGAGCAGCACCGAAGCTGGCATGACGCTTTTTTCCCGCACCAGTAGATTGCTCAGCCCGTGATGGGATCAGATGTCGAGAAATTAAGCACTTGCAGGAGAATTTATCTTTATGAACGCAAGGATAGAATTGGCAAGTTATACCTATGCTCACATTGATGATATGAAGAGCTGTGCAACCCGTAATCAACGCAAATATGGATCGTTGGACCAATCTGGGTTTAATTCTGTCCTGTTTAGGTAAGTGAATTAATTAATTTCATGGGGGGTAATTGGGAATTTGAAATTTCTATTAAGGCAAAACGAACTGAAATTTATCAGAAAAATTATAAAGCGTGGATTTTTTTATTTTTATTTTGTTTAAAAAAAAAAAAAAAATGTACCAGTATCTTTCTCTTTTTCTTCACTTGCATCTCTTATCTATACATGAGCTGATGTACATCAATATCTCTTGAGGGAAAGTGCTGGTACTTTACATTAGAGTACGATGCTAGTAAAAAATGTGGTAAAATGCATGATATTCATCGGTACTGTAAACTGTAAATTCAATAGATGTGAGACTGAATATTTAGATATGCAAAGTGTGTATTATTTTTATGCTAGTTAAATTACCGTCAAAGTTAGACTCTTTAAAAGCCTTAATTTTATCTTTTATGATTTATGGCTGTATACCGTAAGTCTGTAATTTCATCGGTATTCCTCCAAAACCTTTTAAAAATTCACAAATGCAAGTTGAGCTTGTTTTATTTTCAAAATGGAGTGCAAACATGAATTTAAATTGGCCAAAATGACCTTTAAACAGCAAAAAGCAGCTGCACACAGAGGTAGCTTTTGTTTATGTAAATGAAAGTTGTAAGGGAAAACAAAAAAATTAGCATTTAAACTATTGTAAAATTAGATTCGCTTGCAGTCCTATTCTCAGACCATTAGAAAATAAAATATTCATGTCTTTGGTGCGTTGTATTTCGTGGAGAATAAGAAATAGTGCCTTAAAGTAAAGAGTTAAGATTGAAATCTGGATGCAGCTAGCATCTAACTTAATCAAAATCACAATAGAACACAGGGCTATTAATATTTAAATTTAATTTACCCAAAAGAGGGAGCGAAACAAAGGCGAGACGCAGAGGAAAAAGAGAAACAAGGGGTAATTTCTTTTTGCCACCACATAAAAGGACATTTTGGTTGAAGCATCTATTAGTTTACGATTTCATTTGTAGCCAACATAGGAATTCATTTGAAACCCAATTATTTTCTACTCTCTTCCAATTTGTTCCACATCCAATCGTATAGCGACAAGAAAAAGCAGATTGAATTGAAACTTCATTCTCTTTGGCTACAATCGAATTTTAGTGCGGAGTAAGATGCTGACGAAGGTGATTTCAAATCAGGTTCAAACCTGAAACCATTTTTATTAAAATGCAATCGACTTATTTTTTTCTGAGTCAATTTCTACTTGTCGATTTTTATCTGCAGAATACAATTTGGTAAATATGGGAAACAGTGGGAATTTCTGTATTTTTAAATGGGATTTTTTTTCTGAGTTTTATCAGTGGAAAAAAAAAAGTATACAAGATGAAAATTTGCTGTGTGTGATGGATTTTTATGTATTTGATTCGTGAAATTGAATTTTTTGTGATCTTTGGCAAAGAAAAAAAGATGGAGATCTAATCAGTGATATCCTTCCAGATGAGATTAAGAAATCTTATTTCTAAAATTTCTGCTGCTCTCATTTCCTGTGAATATCACTGGAAAAGAAAGAAATTTATATAATGTAAATGCGATGTAAATGATAGATTTTTATGTATTTGAATGATGAAATTGAAATTTTTGTGATTTTTGGCAAAAAAAAAAGATGGAGTTTTAATCAGAGATATTCTTCTACATGAGATGAAGGAATCTTATACGTGCAATTTCTGCTGTCCTTAAATCTATTTTCGGTGAATAAATCAATTTTTTCAATTTTTCTAATAAAAATTGTGAAATTTTGACAAATTTTTCGATTTTTATCTGAAATTTTGACAAAATTTCCAATTTTTATCTAAAATTTTGAAAATTCTGTAATTGCAATATGAAATTTTAATTCAATTGCAAAAATTTACAATTAAATCTAATCAGTAAATTTCGCTTTCCCGCAACACACGCATGTACATATCCAAGCCCCCCATGGCTAAAACCTCCTTCGAACCTGAATTTGTCTTAATTTCACATTCAATTATCTCACAACAACATCGGAACAACGTTTTCCATCATTTCCACGTATTCCAGCCTGCATAATGCAATTAATATAAACGCTTTTCTATTAAAATAACTCCAAAGACTGACGCACACCATCGGAACGGGGTATTAAAAGCTTTCCGTTTTATATTGTGGATCAGGTGTGTTTCTATACATGCTTTTCCATGCTTTAACTCGATTGTATAAATTATGATGGATTAGTGTGTGCTAAGCATTCGGATGCACACTGCTCAGCAGATAAAATGCACAAGTTTCCCACCGTTCAACCCCAAATGCGACATGATGCCCTAATGTAATGTTTGCGCGTGCGAGATAATAAAAGTGGAGATTTCGCAGGAAAAAAAAAAAACGTGTTTAATGAGGATTTGCAGTGTTAAAGTCATTAACTGCCGATTGATATATCGAAGTATGAGTTTTTAAAAGCATTTTTCCATGTTTTTTGCCACGATAGCTGTCTTGTGTCATTATTTAATGGGAGGGTTAATGTCGAGGAAAAACGATGTTACTTTAATTCAATTTATCACGGTTTTATTTGTTGTCAGATGATATTTAATAAAAGAACATTACTCATTGACAGCGTCTTTGAAACGTTAAACACCAGTGAAAAGAAAAAAAAACAAGTAATATAAGTGCTAATGGGCTTACTAATTGCTTGGCAAATGTCAAGGAGTATTGATTCGTTCAATAATTTGGAAAACCTCTTTAAGAGTCGTGTTTACATTTGTACGCTTGAGCAACTCGGACCAAAATTGTTTACTGTATTATAGAAACTTCAATTTGCTTCGTGGAGATTAAGAGACTCACAGTTTCCTTTATTGCGTAAACAGTTTTAAATTGCGAATAAATTGTTGGTGGAATAACATGAGTGGCTGTTATGATGGCATCATGAGTTGAAATAATAAATTCAGGGTGTTTGATAAATCTGGAACCAATAGAAATTTTTATTGAATAAGATTTATATAAAGTGGAGTAACAGGATAGACGCACACAACAAATGTTATAAATGTTGCAGACATATTACGTACACTAATGCATATGCAGTACAAATCTCCATTGGTTCCAAGACTTATCGGACACTCTGTAAAACACTTATAGCGTAAATAGATTTGTGGGATTGATGAGAAGTTTGTGGGAAAATGTAACCAAGAATAGACCTGGTTCTGGTGGTAGGTTATGACTGCTAATGCATAAATATTTAAATTTTAGTGTTTTTTAATGTATAATTTTATTTATCTATGGGGTGTTGGTATTGAAACAAAGTTTCAAATATAAGCAAAAAATGTAAATTTTTTAAATTTTTAGTTTGAAAATACTGTAAATATTAAAAATATCTACAATAAAAAAGCATCAATTTGTAATGGGTATTGAAAAAAATTGCAAATAAAACAAAAAAAAAAATGCTTAAAATGCAATTTTTTTTAATATGTAAATGTCAATTACCTATACTAAAAAGCATCAAATTTGACTCACAAGTCAGTCTTTTGCAGTGATCTCTGGTGGAAGGCATTAAAACATAATTTTAACAAAAACAAAAAATGTGAAAAATTACAAAATACTACCATTATCATTATGATTATTATTATTTTTATTGTTGTTGTATTGTACATCTCCTCACTTGAATCTTATAATAGCTGCAAATAAAAAAAAAGTTACCATTTAGCCTCACAAAAGGTTAGAATTCCATAGACGTTTAAGTGTGGTTCCTTTGATCACTGCGGCTTGTCAATCTACCACAGCGAACACCTGCTTAAAGCTTAGAAAGGAAAACGAAGAAATAGAAGGCAAAGCAAATGTAACATTTTATCTGGCCGACTTTAATTAAAAGCTAAAAATTAAATATTTTTATGAATATTTCAAAGGAAACTTTAGCCTTAAGGGAAAAAGCAGTTTGGCGTAAATTTCAAATGAAAAACGACTTTAATTCTTTTGGGGATCGTGGCGCGATGCTCAACGACTGAAATCCTTACCTCCCTGGAGATATAAAAGACAATATCAAAACCAAAATGAGATTACATTACAGGGGAATAGGGAAACATTTTAAAGTTAAATAAGCGCAGGGTGAAAAAAAGGAGAAAGAAAGTGTGATAAAAAAAGTTTTCAAACCTAGAATGGAGTAAAAGATTTTGTTACACGACCTAAGTTAATTAAGCCTACTGTTATTGTTCCAAGCCACTATTAGACTGAGCATTTAGGAAGTATCATCTTGCTATTAAACCCATATTGTATGAGCAATATACGAATTTATTACAGTCTTAAGAAAAGACTAGAGTAAGTAAAATCACTTTTTTATCTACTGGTATTGTGTTGTGCAGGAAAGACATGCAATTGGGGGAGGAAAATTGGAATTTTCAAATATAGTGGTGAGGTTGGCAAACTCATTCTACAAATACCACTTCCCTAATTTGTTTTGCAATAAGTGAACCTTGGTGATCAAGGTGAGGTGTGTTTGATCTTAAAGTTGCTTTGATGTTGAAACGTAAACATTTTGTTTTTTTTAATTTTAAAGATTAAATGAAATAACGGTAAAAGAATATACTTTTTTAAAGTTAGAAAAATATTTTCATTATATTTATTTTTCTGCAATGTTTTTTTTTTTATAAAAATTTAAATTAACATAAGTTTGAGTTGTCTTGTGAGATGCGAGGTTTTATAGGGAATTTAGTTTCAATTTTTTTATTCTAGGTTTTAATTGGTGTAAGATATATTGATTAGTCGCTTCAAGCTCATTTAACATGAGGTATACACAATTTTATTAGAGACACTGCGGGAAATTGATATATAACGTATAAATTATAAATTGCATGTTAAACATAAAAGCGATTATTGCTTACGTTTCCACAACGTCTCTAATATTGATTGTAATGTTTTATTATTTTTGTAAAGTACTTACTTTTTGTAAAGTAAAAGTCAAGTTGACACATGCCAAATTGTATCTCACTCCATCTTAAAATATTCCATAAATATCGTAAATAATAATTGGGTTCTTTGATAAATCATTGCTTCTAAAAACTGGCACAGTGAAACGTAGGGGCGCTAAGGTTGCAACAACAAAAACTAACTTAGTCTACGAAGTGTCACACTTTAATTTTATTCTTTACATTTTTTTAAAAATTGAAACAAGTAAATCGCACAGCTGCATAATATTAAGTAAAAAAATAAAAAAATTTGAAATCCTTATTTCCTACAATTTTCCTCAAACCAAGAATAAACCACGAGTTTAAAAAACAATCAGGAAACAAGATAGAAAAGATACTCTAAGTGCTAGGGACCTTGGAGACCTTCAATCCAGTTCTTACAGAGTGGTAAAAACCAATGCCATTAGTCATTACAAACGGTAGCGTAAAGCAAAGTAAACTACTTCTATAGGTCCAAGATTGATTTCTTGTGTAAGGTCTTGAGTGAAGAACCGATGCTTTTATTTGAACAAATAGATATAGCGTAGCTTTTAGCGTTTCAGCTCAAATCAAAACGCCTTCAATAACAACCAACGCCATATTTCGAGCACAAAATTCGAAAATTCGACTTTTTACGCTATAAATTAGATTTGTTTCCTTGATCAAAACCGAGATTAAAAAAAAAAAAAAAAAAAAAAAAACACAGCGCAAATCCAAACCACCTGGCTCATTTCTCTACTCGCTTTTTAATGCTTTAATCGATGCTTCAATGCATTGATTCAAATATAAGTTAACCTTTTGTTCAAATAAATTTGCTGCTTAATCAGACACTGCAGATTCCGCAACCAGAGTTCATCTGCTATTGCCATTTGCAGTGTTTTTTATTCCAGAACCGCAGCAAAAAGAGGCTTTCTTTGTTCTTTTTTTTTTCTTTCGTCTTTCCTGATGCAATAAAATATTTCTTTGGTCAAAAGCGTTGCACTGAAATCGAAATATTTCAACACTCTCCTGCATAGGAATGCACTATAACGTTACGTAAATTATTTCCCAGATGAAATATTTGGAATATTTTCATTTTCACTTGTGTAAAACGCTTCTATAAACGAATATAGACCTTTCCTTAGGCTACAAAGTCTAGCGTTATTAAATTTACACATGAGACATTCATTATATTGCCATTTTTGAATTTCTATCGTCACGAATAAAAAGTCTCTCATAATTTACATAATTTGACTTTAAATCAATGATTAATTAATTGTAAGATGTATATTGATATAATGTTATGTTTTAATTAGTAAATTGTGCATAAATATTTAATGAATTTTATAAAATTGAGCAAATTATTTAATCATGCAGTAATTATGAAAAAACTTCACTACAGCGTTAAATAGAGAAATTTATAAACATGAACACACTTTGCAGGCCCTAGAATGGATCCAGTATATACCACAGGGTAAATGGAGCTGCACAAGAGGAGCCTTTGGGAATTATTAGCATGATTTCCGGTCTCTGTAAAACGCTAATGCTATTGACTAATTAACACTTGTCCACTGGCACACTAAAGGTGATGCATTTTGATGAGAACTTTGTTTATCTTGAATCCAAAATTTTTAATTTAAGCCTAACAAATATATACAATAAACAATATAAAAAATATTTGATGAATTGAAGCTGAAAACAAAGGTATTTGTTATTTGTGAATATAAATCGTTACATTTCCCCCACCACAAAAAAATAGCAATTCGTGAATTATGGCTCGCATCAATCACACGAAACAATTTTTTCCCTTTCAGCTTTTCAAAACATTACTCCCACAAATACAAACAAAAGATCGTAATAATTTTCTGATTTTTAAAGGTGAAGTGAACTTAACTGGTTTATTATGAAAAATGAATCTAATCGTCACAAATATGGATTTAGTAAAGTAAAATGACAACGAAAAGTCGGTCACTGTCTTTTATTGCCTGGAAATTGTAATTTGGGAACTGCGAAATTGACGTAATCAAATAGCTGCCCCTTGTAGCATGAATTACGTGCAACACTCACATTTACAATCAATGGATGCATTGCAGGCAATTCACGCTACACCGTTCTTCGACAAGATTTCCGTATGTCAGAAAACCACTGTCAAAATGCAATTTATAGATGACAAATAGAGACTTAGCGGAAACATAGCAACAAACGGCTTTATAATTATAACTTACAATTTATATGCCATACTGTACGTTATGTGTCAATTCTCCGCAAACTCTCTCAAACGGCTTTATAATTATAACTTACAATTTATATGCCATACTGTACGTTATGTGTCATTCTCCACAGTCTCTATTATGACTACAAACAACTTTTCACTTAAAATTTTACTACACTAAATTAATGTTTGTGATGAATTCATCCATTTTTAATCCTCAAAACAATCATTTCACCTCTTCATTACGCTCTTAACTTATTTACCATGCACTGTTGACGTAACGGCATAATTTGAATAAAATATCAATCAAGATGTCATTAACTTTTTACACCAGAGTACGGGATTCTAACGAGATACAATGGTGTTTTGATCTGTTTACTTTCCCTTAAATCGATTCGACTGCATTAAAATGAAAGAAGAAAGTAAATCAATACTTAGCTGATAAAGTCCCTTGCAATTTACCATTAGCAGTCAGTCAACAAAATTTAAATTCAGCAGGAACATGCTTTGCGTTTTATAAATACAACGAAGCCATCAAAAAGTAGGAAAAAAACTAATGGTGACCCCAAGCTGAAAATTCAATAAGCGAGTAATGCGTACAATTTCCTGTTCATTCTTATTTCACATTAAAAAGCCGTTAAACATTATACGCTCGTTAAACCCCATCAAACTGAATTTATTTACAAAACTCGAGCTCAAATTCTTCTCCTGCATTGATTAAAACGGTCTAGAAAAGTCGCATATATTAGAAATTCATCTCTATTTCACCATATTGCTTGTGCCAACACTTAAAGCGATGGCCGCTGTACTTGAGCTCGAGTGTGCGCAGATTTTACGGTACGGTACAATGTCAAGGGACTGCTTTTGCGGACTAAGCGCATTATCTGTGTATCGATTTATACTTAAACCTAATGATAACGATGGTCTAACGGCGTTGGAATTTTGCGTTTAAAAAAATATCAATTTTTTTTCTTCTCGATTTTATAGTGAAAAAATAAATTGCGAAAAGTTTGAAAGGTGTTAACTTACACATTAGTGATAGAAAAAGTGGTAAGAGAAGAGAAAAAATGGTTATTTAAAGTTTTTAACGAAGTATCGCGTCTGGAGAGATATGAATTTCATTAAACGACGCAATTACTGGCGTTAAATTCGCTAAAAATGTTAAATGCCAGTGTAAATTGAAGTCGGGAAAAAATAAATGTGACTTATAAAGAGGAATATGTTGTTTGAAATTGACAAATACTTCCCATGTGAGAACGCGCTGCGAGTTTACAATGTGGTGTAAAGAGGCAGAGCAATTCAACCTTGCCCAGTTTAGTGATGTTGTGACTAAATTGATAGATCCAAAGGGAGATAGCGTTGTACATATAGCAGCTACCACAAACAACATCTGTTTCATTTGCTGTAATCAAATTGAAAACATTTATACAACAAAATGGTGTCGTTAATCATATCTCGCGCTTTATAACATGCGAAAATTTTGTATGGTGCGTTTTCGCTTAAGTGGACAATAAAAAATGGGAATGAAATGAGTGAACAAAGGAAAATGTAAAAATTGATAAATGAGGAGATAAATTTTTGTCAAGATTATAATTGATTTTTTTTGGTAATTAAGGAGAAACAATACCGGAAGTTAGATTTTAATGCTGGGGAAAATATTGTTTATTGTAATTTGTAATTAAGATTTACTTGTACACTGTAAATCCAAATGTCTAAGATGTGAGACTACTTAATTAGATGTATGAAGGGTTGCGTGGATTTAAAGAGTAAAAAACATATCTGACAGGTGTTGTTTTGATATTGGCCATCTTGAAATTAGTTCTTGGCCTTTTAACCTCACTTTGAACAATGCATCGAGATCGCATTTACTCATAATGGGATTATTGTGTGTTTTGGATTGCCAACTTTAGAATGTACCGTATTTTCTCAAATAATGCTTGGGTCGCAATTAGGGTGTGGGTTTCAATTACGGTGCCGCCTGAGTCATTAAAAACATTCAAAACACACCTTTTTGATTATGCGTAGAAACATTAAATGGTTGCTAAGAGTGTTATAGCATTGTTTATAGTAACAACAATGCTAAAATCAGTCTAAAACATTTTTATTTTGAGTTCCAGATGGGTAAAAATGTAAGTTTTCAATAATGCAAACAGACATAAAGAATTGTTTTATTGTAAATTGAAACCCTAATGTGCCAGCAACATGAAAACCTCTCGTGTTTTTTTCAAATATTGCTGAATATTGCTTTCAATATCTTTGACACAAGACATTTGAAATGTCGATCGGGAACCTTTTATAAAAAACCCCACGTACAGTATTGGAATTTATAACGAAAAAAAAAGATATAGGATACAATGTTTGTATTCAGATTGGCTTGAAAGTTATTCTTCAATTTACAATTCTGTTTTTACCTGATTTCATGGTGTACACCAACCTTTAAAATTCAGGAGAGCGTCTTTGCCAATGTCGCGTCTCATGCAGCTCTTCACAACCAAGCAAGAGGCTTAGTAAGCAGATCACATCTCTGGAACTCATTCTGGGCTGTTGCAGATGGGATCTTGTAGCCACGCTTTAAAGAGAATGAATGACAGCAGTAAGATGGTGGTGACACGAGGGAAAGTGTAATCGCTAACCTACATTCCCAATAATATTTGTTCACGAAAATATGACTAATAAATACACACACGTATTTTTCTTGAATTCATGAATGGATGGATGCTCAATTCTGGGAGTTGCTAACGTGATTTTCGTGTTGGAGTAAATAATTTCAGTCGATAAATAAAATTGAAAGAAATGGCACTTTGCACTTAAAAGTTGTGTAGAGCAAAGTGGGAGGGCGAAATCGTTGACGTATTACTTTTGATGGTGAAAAGTGGGTTTTGGACTGACTCGTGTACCATCTCCACTGTAGTGCCATCATGAGTAGAATGCGAATTAATCGAGCTCCAGAGATAAGAGGACTGGAACTGCAGCTTGGCGTTTTCAAGTAGCTGACCTGTTTACCTAGTTAGCCACGTGAAGTAATGTGAGTGAAAGTCTGATATTGTTATTTTTAAATATTTTTAAATATATTTTGACTTAAAATTAATAGGAAGCAATGTTATGATGATGAAAAGTGTGATGTGTGTGGAGTGGTCAAAGAAAGAGTCTCTCAACTTATTGGTTAGATTTGACTGTTTCCAATATGGTTGATTTTAGAATATTGTTGATCAAAATAATAAATTGCTCAATACAGGTTAAAATTTAAATTTAGTTGAGTGATTGTTGCTAAGATTTAGTGTTATTATTGTTGTGATTCATCTCATCAGTTCACCAATAATTGACACAAACACATACCGTATTTAATTAAATAAAACTCCAAATGCATTCTGTCTGAACCAAAACATCTACAACATTTCACTCTTCTCATCTCTTCTTCTCTATGACAACCAATCATAAACTTTTAACAATAAAACTATTCTTGCACTGTCATGGTAAATATTATTAGAGACTTTGCAGAAAATTGACATATAACGTATACTGTAATGTAGAAATTATAAATTGCATGTTTAAACATAAATTGAATAATGAATTTTGTAAGTTATAAATATAAAGCCAATTGTTGCTTATGTTTCCGCAAAGTTTCTATTAAGAACTTAACATTCTATAGCCATCTTAGGATTAAAAGCTTGTTGATTTACATCTTTTAATCGGACTCACGATTATTCCATAAATAATACTTTAACATTGATTAAATTCTGGTTAACTTTAACTTTGCTTGTTATAACCGGTCGTCAGATTTTAATAATATATTATAAATTTTGGTATGTTTTTCAACTTCTTGTAAGAAATAATAGACAGCCAGTAGAAGACAATTTTAAATATATGGTGTGTATGTTGTGTGATTTTCATTTAGGTGTTTTTGTATTTTCTCTCTTTGTTTTCTTGCCTTCTTTTCTTTTCCTGTTTTTGTTTTGTTGATTGTCTCCAGATCCAACTCAGAGGCTTTTTGGATTATAGTAAATTGGATTAACTAAGATTAGGTCTGTTTTAAGTTCGTCTAAATTGTTTTCAAATGCCTTAAACCCTGCGACAAGTCGCGTACTTCCAATTAGTAAGCGTTAAGTTAACGCAGTTAACGATCTTAAACTTCACTGCCTTTTATTTCTTATCAAAATTTCATAATAACACCAATAAATAAAAAAAAAGTAAAAAAAAAACTCCCCGAAGTTTAATTAGAACCGAAATTTGTCACATCATGTTCTCATAAAAACGAAGAGTGAAGAAAACTCAATGCAACCATGTTGCATTCACCATATGCAAATAACCCGTCATTGTTGCCGAGAAAATATGAACGTAAATTCAGCAATTAGACCAACCCCTTCTTCTCTTAACTGCCTTGCGTAAATTCTCCAACGCTACTGAAAAAAAAAATTCATTGACTAAACCTTTTGTCCTGACTGGAAGCAATTTACAAGTTGATTTGCACTATTGATTTATGCTTTACATGAAATGAATACACTACGCCGCTTAATTAGTTTCCAAAATGTCACATGTATTACAAAGAGAGGAATCGACGTAATTTAATTGCTGATTTAGTTATAGTTATTAAAAATTGCTTGGTCACTGATTAAATTACAATCCTTTACCAAATACACAAAGCGCAGCAAATACATCCGCAAACATTGCTATTTGAATGTATAATTAATTGGAATTGGCAAAATGAAAACCATTCATTTTCTACAAATTAGAACATCCAAAAGCGAATGATTTATGTTGCACAGACAATTTCATTTACCGTACATGAAATTGCCACTTTCGTAAATTCCCAGTTCTCTTTGTCTCCGTATTTGAATCTCTTTGCCGAGTAATGCGCAGGTGTGTTAACAACGTGGTGTATTGTGCGAATTATCGGTTTGTAAAGAACTGTCATTATATTCGATAATAATCATTAAGCCCGTATTTGCTTACACCGAAGCGCGAAGGACTTAATGGCGGATCAAATAATCAGTTCGCTCATGATGGTTAATGATTCTAAGAAGGGCAACGCCGTGGATGGGAATAAAGGAATAAGAATGTAGGCAATGGATTTGACCTTTTAGATTTGGAATGCTAATTGCAACGGCAAATGTTATCGACCACCCATTTCGTTAATAGAGTTTTCAATGTGTAAGAAAGACGTTAACTGACCAGTTGTGACTTTAAAATGTGGCAGTAAAAAATAAAAGTGTGAAAGAATGGATTAGAAGGTCATATTTTAAGTGTTAAAAGCTTCTTCCCATTTTAATTTTTTTTTTTTTTTTTTTTTAGTATAAAATTTTACTTGTATAGCTGATAACACTACACAATACAATGTAACAAAATATTCTTACATGTGTCATAAAGCTGATGGCCTTTCAGAAAATAGTATAACATTTTATGTTTTTTTTTTTATATATCTTTTTGATAAAAATTTACACAATTTCTCTACTCAAAGAGTATGTAAACATTTCTGTTAAAAATAGTGATGTTAATTTATTGTGTTGTTGAGTATCTTTAATAGGATTTCATCTAAATGGTAACTATTTTTTTTTGTACTTTTAGCCAAGTTTTGGTATAAATTGAATTCAGGATAAATTGATTAAACGCGTAAGAAAAGAATCACAACCAATTGCCATAAAATATGAATACGGTACATAAAATTCAGAAACTTACCTAACACTAACACAACACACTCAACTTTCTGAATGCAACTACTGGCATAAGAATTAAGATTACCGTATCATTTCACACATTAATTATTTTATTAGTGTACAATAACCTTTAGGAAAATTTCTGATTATTTTTTATTTACTGTATCTCATTCCTTACCTTCAGGGTTCTCGTTTTAAAAACCCGTGAAGACAAATAGATAACAATGTGCAGCAATACTTTATTCAATTTTTATTTAATATTTGCCAACACTTATCCGATTTTATAAGTTACCTTGATATTGAATTATATCTTTTAGTAATATTTGTTGATATTTATAAAAACAAAATATTGATAAGTGTAGGCTTATATTGCTTACTTTAAAATTTGCAACTTGCAACTTCAAATGTACTACCTTTGCACTCCTAGTTGCCATTTCTTGCAGTAATAATATTGAACTTCCCACTCCTAAATTGTCTTAATGCCTTGTTCAGCCTTCAGCTGTGTAACACTATTCCCAATTGAAGGCAATGCTTCTTTTTAGAAACATTACTACAAATTTATAACCCAATTTAAGAACCATACTGTCAGTTCAATCCAGACAGCTTGGAGTAACAGTGTAAGGTTATGTGAAGCTATTTCGTGGGTCGTTTAAAGGTTTTTGCAAAAAAAAAAAATGGTGGTTTCTATATTTTTATCCAATGAATTTTATGGTTAAGACTTATCGATTGATAGTACAGCTAGAGGTCACTCCAAGCTTCTAATTGGATCAAATTGAATTGCTGGTGTAACCACTTTGCTTTCCTCACGCACCGTGATAAATTTTATCATCTCTGATCAAAGTTACACTTTTTGCTAGTGGACAATCAAAGTCGTTATCTGTTCTAGCGTAAAGCGATTGAGTGCAAAGGACATTTCCCCCTCTCTCTTGTGATACTTTGATATCATAGTCGTTATCTCCAACACTAATCGATAAATTCCAGTTTGAATGGACTCGACTTTAATATCTGTCATTGTGAACTTGGCCTGCAGTTGACGATTTTTTTTAATGGATGACTTTTTGATCAGATCCAGGCTTATGACCAATGCTATTACAGTGCCGTTAAAGTCTTATCACACTTCTTCACCCATTCTGTCAAACAGATAAATAAGGTTTACAACTGAGCAACAACTACACAGTAATATGCAGCTGTCACTGAAGAAAAAATGGCTGCTGGGTGTACATTTCGCATTGTAGGAGAAGTAACAGAGCGAGAAAAGTGTAATAGCAAAAGGCTGCCGCAAAGGAAATTAGAATTACTAGATTCTTGTTTTGCTGCACAGAGGCATAATCCATATCCATCACGTTATCCCAAGGGTGACCGCATGAAGGTAGAGTATTGGATTTAGCACTCCGTTTCTCCGTCAAGTGTTCTTTAATGTGTGCTGGCCGAATCAGCATATGGAACTGACGGGTGTATTTCACGTCCTTCTGTCAAAGGTAGCTATTGGCTATTTCCTCTCCACTGCAGAATTTCCAAGGCTTTCAGCCATTTTGAATGGAGACATGAATTGAATTTTTTTTTTGTTGCAAAGTATAGTAGATGTTTCCTGGTGATTTTTAAAATGGGTTTTACAATACACATTGATACTAGAAGTGGTATTTATAATGGTGTTTTACTGGTAAATTTATTTATTGTATTACTATTATACTATTAACAAGTAAGAGGTTAGTAATTAAAATTAGAAGAATGGGGAATTCGATTTTAAAGCAGCTTTTTCAAATGCTGATTTTTTTTTATACTTTTTTGAGTTTATAGGCCTAATCTGCATTTTCTGCTACCTAATAGTGATAACTTATCTCTGATAAGTTTAATACACTAGCATTACTTTGAATTCTTCAATTATCAACTATAGGTAAAAATTACATCTCACTCAACTTAAATACTTTTTTTCTATTTAAGATAAAAAACTTTTTCTTATCGAGTTCAAGCATACTTTAGCAAACCATGTTCTGGCTAAATTTGGTGTAAAAAGATTAATAACAAAGTACGCCAGTCCTTGCAATTCTTTTGCTCCTTGAAATCCCATGTGACTTTTTTGGTTAGGCTTTCTGCTATAACTGTGGAGGAATTAAAAGATTAGTGAAACGACCTATTTTCAGTATTTTTTCTAGAACGGCTACCGTAACACAGCAGGGGTCAAACAATAAAAGAATAATCCTGATTGGCTCCCTCTTATGGCAATAACAAAAATTTTATCCAATTTAACTCAGCTCCGAGGTAACTCGGTATATTATATTTTTACCTATTGCTGATAATGAGCTAGATTTTCGCGACCAGGTAATAGAAGGGTTAAATGTGGCCTTTTTACTTGGCATTCCTGCATTGGTTTTGATTACTAATCTTTACACTATTTATTTCTAAACCTAAATACAGCTATTTTCCACATTCAGCATCAGCTGTCATCATCCATTATAAATCCCCATGAATCTTACCAAGTCGTAAATCTTAACAAACCTGAACGTGATACTAATACTAAATCATGATTCCTCTGGCCTACAAGTGTACGTCTGGCACATAAAATGTTTAATTAAAAAAAATCACAATGTTAGGCTGATGCATAACAATTTTTAATATGCAAAAGACATGTAAACCTCTAGGAAGCGAAGCTTGAAATTTTAATATCAAATCTTCAATCTATTAGAAGATGGCGGATAATGGGTAACCAAGCTAAATTTGCAAAGTTGGAAAAAGCCACCGCCGAGGCCATTTTGCGACCAAAAATCTCATCATTACATATTGTGTCTGCTCCAGTTTTCTAAGACGGTGAATTATGGATCTATCAAATTAAACTCGGTGACTAAGAGACACCCATTGCATGTGACAGTAACTGCCTTTTCAAATATCAAGTCCTCGAGCACATAATCACTTTTTTTTCTTTTTCCCCATTTAAATCGAAAAGTTAATGAGCTGTTAAGGTTCGGCTGTGTTGATCGCACAGACTCATTTCAGTCTTTCAAATTAATTACGTGAAAGTCGACCAGTTTTTAGGTGAATAGCTTGCTGTAACATGCTTTTAAATATGTATACACTCCACATTAAAACTGCTGCCTAGAATTAATTAAGTAAATAAAAATAAAAATAGACGAAATAAATTGAAACTGAAATTCGCCTGCTGTAAAGTGATAAACAGTATTGAAAATTAAATTGCCGGAGGTGGGCGAAGTGATGATAATTTTATTGTCTGCAGCAGAATTAAATGACATAAAGGTAGGAAGTGCGACACTGCGAGATGTGTTTGTCGTAAATGGAGGTGTGAAGTGCTGCTGACTAGTGGAGAAAGTGTAAAATTTATTTTGATGCAGATTAAATGAAAATAACATCATAATTGAACTGTTTTTGCATGAGGATGTGATATTGATTTAAAGTTACAAGGCGATTTCGGTGCCAACAAGAGGTCACATCAAAATTTGACTTTTTTGGCTTTAATAACAATACCGGAAATTCCTGTCCTGATAAGGAATTTCAGTTGAAAAATTCCTTGATAAACACAAAAGTATTGCAACATCAGTAATTTTCTTTTCCTCATCCTAGATAAGCTTTACCAGTGTACATTAGTGATGTACTGGACAATGCAGCCAATTTGTAAAGAAAAAAATGTTTTGTCAAATCTACAATATATTGTATGAAGTTCTACATTATGTCCAGTGGAATCCCGCTCGGTTATAACGACATTTTATTTTTCCTCACCCTACTCAAGCAATGCAAAAATAATCCGGTTATAATCCGGACAATCGGTTATAATCACATTTTTTTGGCAGTCCCTTAAATGTCGTTACTCGCGGATAAAAATTTACAATTTTGATAAATTAGATACACACTAGGCGCGATTTGCGTCGCAGAGTTGTTGTGTCATCAAATTTGTGACGTCACTTCCGATTCACGTTGTGCAGAAATTACTTTGGCGATACGATTTTCAAAGTACTTGTCCCAAGTTAATTTTGCAAATGCGATTTGCGATCGCAGCAATCGCAGTAAATTGCAGTGAACAACAACGTGATGCCATTATGACGTTGTGATACGCATTCACTTTGTCTGCAAATGTCATGATTTTGCGTTCGCAAGTATGTATATTATTGTCTAGCAATTTTATCTGCAAAATTGTATGAAATTTTGCTTCACAAATTGCCTAGTGTGTATCCACCTACCATTATATACGTAGGTGCTTATTACAGGACAGACATGGCATCTATTATTGTAAACTGATTTCTCTATTCACATATAAACTTATAAATTGCTTTATATCTCTACAACAGTTAGATTTAACTTCTAAAGTTTCTTATAACAGTATGAATTTCCCAATATTGAAACCTAATCATTTGATCCTTGCTCTTGCACAGTGTTCAACTTAATCAATTAGATTGAGTTGCAGTGTACTTTCTGTCACATATAGAAATCTCTTTCTTGCTAATGGCAACGCCAATCACATCGAATTACCCAACAGCCATTTTCTCATACATTGATCGCATGAGGATTTGTAACAATAAGCATCCGCCGTTACAATCAATGTTGTTACATCTACATGGCTGAATCTTCACATTGAAGAAAATCAATGGCAAGTGAAGCTCTCAAACGTGCCCTTTGTTGTAAATCTGGAGGTAATCTGGTTGAATTTTATGATATAAATCATAAAAATAAGCCATAACCACTGTGTGTATAAACAAACTCACTGCTGTAAAAGTATGTACGGTATGCCTCGAGAGTCTCTAGGGCTTAATATTCCTTATATCACTCCTTTTATCTTGAGATTAATACTTGTGATTTCAGCTTGCGGCGGATGTAAGAAACCTTAAACTTTAAGTTATGGCTTGCACGATGGAGATGTTGTAAACTGCTGGGTTTAATTAAGGATATATACTACGGCCACATGCAATTGAACAAGAAATGAATAGGTTTCGTTTATCTGCGCTGCTAACACAAGCTGAAAATAAAATTTCTCTCACTTTTCTTGCAAGCTGTGCGCATGCGTAAATATGGTATTGATTAAATTAAAAGTTTGTAAGGTTAAAGGTTAAAAATAAAATTTAATTATTATTTTATTTTGATAGGTTTTATTGTATTTATAATTTAATTGCCTAATTTACAATACTTTAGATACTTTTTGTAAGGAATACCATACGGTACCACAAAACAAAATTTTGCACTTTTGTAGGTGTAAATTTATTCCTATATTTTTATGTGTTGTAGGTACCAACAACAAATGTTACATATAGTGCATTTATTATACAGGAATTTTTTCTACATTTTAAATTTAATTTTTTTTATATATTAATGACTGAGAAGTGAAACATCATTACACCTTAATTGTACCATATTAAGTAAAAAAAAATCTTGTGTGATTTTAAAACAGTTGTGAATGTCTTACAATTTAAAGCAAAGTTCAAATGGAAATGGAAATGGTTATCGATGTAACATGTGACACACTCGAACGATAACATCGAACTGCAATTTCACGCTATGAACAAAATGTCTGCACCACCTGCAAACATAAGCAATTATGCAAACACGCGTGTCTGCTTTTTACCAAATTGAATGCTATATTTCATTTTTTCCCACTTGTCAGCAAAAACACTCTGGAATGCTGTGCCATTGCCAAATCGTCACTAACGGGATTGTAGAACGCGCGTAATCGAAGAATACGCCTGTCAATAAACTGCCATGAGCCCAAACAAGAAACTATAATCTGGCTTTGCACAAACCGACTCAAATGCATCTGCTTCCCTTCACACACACTACGACACCGTGGAGTTTTACAAAACACTTTGAAAGTAAACGACGCTTTCCTTTTTAGATATGATTTTCTGCAAAAATGAAATGTGCTGAAAAGTCTTTTGACTTCATGTTTTGCAAGATATAAACAAGGATTTAAAGAGGCATACTTTTTAAAATATCTAGAATTAATTTACAACTGGCATTCGAACTGGAATGATCCGAAAAATGAAAATCGCTGAAACTGAAAAAATGATTAAACTGAACAAATGTTTAAAAAATATTTTGGTTCGAATTCTCAATTTAAAATAAAAGACAATATTACCTTTAAAACCTAGCGTTGTCAGACTTTGAATGATTTCAACATTGAGTTTGGTATCTTCAGAATAGCCTGTAAAAACTGCAATTTTGATTGATTATGACGTTGAAACCTTAAGGCCGGTGAAGCCATTTTTTTGGACAACAAACAGAAAAAATTTTTATTATTTTTTTCAGGAGACCTTAAGGCAAAGAATCCAATCTAGATTGATCATTTTATGATAAGACTTGATTAAGACTTCTATAACATTTTATAACACTTCATCACCACAATTTCTATAAAATGATTTTCAGCATCATTATTTACAAATAACATGAAAGGTTTCCATTTTAGAAATTTGCAATAATGTTCTGCTGTTGACTTGTTCTTCACAAACATTAATTAATAAAACCTGTTTACAACCACACATGTTACATTCATTAGTAATAACACGAAAATATGTTGAGCCGAACTAAGAAGACTGAGTAAACAACAAGGTTTAAATATATTAAACATTTTTATCCAATTCTTTACTGTTTTTCAAGTTAACCTAACCATTAAAAAAAATTCTTTAATCTTGCGATTATGTGAGCTTTACTCAAACTGTTCATTGCAAGAAACATAAAGAGAAACCATTGTGAAATGTAATTAAAATGACTACTGGTTCATTCAGTTGTGCTAATCCCCTCCATTCACTAAACTTAACTGTAGATTAATTAACAAAAGAAATAAAATGTGGTAAAAAAAAAATTTAAATTTAGGAGATGAAATTTATCGCAAGAATGAGAGGAAAATTGGATTTCGGTTGAAAAGGAAAGGCGTTCTTTTTCACTCTTTAATAATGTAATCTGGTCTCCGAAGTAACCACGCAATTGGATTAAAACTTTTTTTTCTTTTCCTTCTCTTATTTTTAATTTTTATTTTTATGTTAATTTTGAATAAAGGGAGCTTTATTTATACTCCTTTTCTCTATAATTACTTTATAAGTGGATAGAATAGGAGTAGTTTTGTGTGAAAGGAGAACTTAAAATAATGTTTTGTTTTTATAGGCTGAAAGTGTAAAGACAATTGACATTGTGCAGTGAAAACGTGAGGAAGAATACGTGACAGGGGAAAAATTGTTAAAACTTAATAAATTACTTGCAAAAATTATTTTGGTTAAAGTTTCTCTTTATAAAGATTGTAAATAAAGAGAGAATTGTGACACTTTTACCAAACCACATGTAAAACATTGCTGCTGTATATTCACTTGCTCTTAGCCAACATGTGACTTGGTGTTAATATAAAGTGTACTGCACTTCAGTGATAATACAATATCATACTGTACAGAATGCCAACTGTATGTATAAAATCAGTTTTAGGATTATTTTAGCACCGTTATGACTATAGTACCGTAATTGGAGTGGCAGATATAGCTCGAAAGTATAAATCGCAAATAGCACAAATTGCGAGGTTCGCGCTTTTGGTTTGTAATGTGCCAAATAAAGCGAATTTTTTTTGCTTATATAAAATATCGAAAATGCGAACAAGACGATTCGCGGAATGTTTGATTCGCTAAACGGACGAATCACAAACTGTTAATTCCGCGAAATCAGAAGATTTAACTACCGTATTTAGTGCTAAAATTGTTTACACATACAAAAAGATTAGAAATAAACAACAAAAGTTTAGTTTATGAAGTGAAAAATAATTGTATAAATTTCTTTTACATCGTAAAATTGTTAATTCGGCATTAAAATACGTTTTGCGAATTAAAGTTCGCATATTATTTAGTTCGCGAATTAATAGTTCGCAGATGATCTAATTTGTAAATCAACACTTCACGAATTAATTATCGTGATTTATTCTTTTCGCTCAAAATCCCTCAGAATTCAGTTGTTGTCTATTAGACCTTTAAATCAGGCAACTAGCGTGAGTTTTGCATAGCGTTTAAGCAAACATAGCAACCAGCCGGAGACGACACACCCAGTTTTCTGTGGTTGTTATCTCTTTGTTCCGAACCAAGCGTCGTTCGGTGAAATAAAACTTGTGGAGATAAAGTCAAAGCAACGAAACTTGCTCTGCATACGGTAATTTAAAATTTGTACCATAGGATCATTATTACAGTGCCTTTTGGAATAAACTTAATGGCTTTTTTTTTTTTTTTTGAATTGAATTAAATAATTTATTTTCAATTTGGTACAATAGTTCTACCTGAATTTAAGTAAATGTTAGTGAAAGGACTCAATGTCATCAAACCTGGCTTCTCCTTTACACACCTGCAACGGTTCCATCTGTTTGGATTGAAGCACTGCAGGTTTGCTTACTGAGTACCAAGGGGCAGCTTGCCTGTGTTTTTTGCCACTTTGAAGATTTAACTCAAGGTTATAAGGAACTCATCACTGATTAGATGCAAAATATACTGCATCTAGTAGTAAACACATCTAAATATTGTTGTGTGTCTGCTTTATGCTGCAATCATTTATAGCTAATTTAGTTTGGTTTATTACAACAAATTTCTGGAGGCTTTTGTTTAATTTACCATTTTATGAAGCGCAATTTCTTCGCTAAATTGAAACCGCATTTGAACATATTAATTCAGATTGCCTAAGCACTTTAAAAGTAATACAATTCTCATAAAGCATGCCTGAAGCCACGTTATTTTTATGCAATTTCTTTATTGACTTTGCAGTTTAATTAATTGAAATCCTTGCATTTTTCTTTCATTCTTTTGTTTACTAGCAAAAGTTGTACAAGCACACAACAATAAATCCAGCATTTACAAAATTTTCTAATATTAAATGTACATTCTAAATAAGATTTTATTCATGTACCTTTTTGAAAATTGTTTGTAGTCAACTTAGTGCAAACAACTCCACATGCAACAACATTTAAGCTCAAAGTTCACATAAATGACATTCATAATAAAAGCTAGACCTGCACTCTTTTCTTCAAGTTTAAAAGGATGAATTTTATTCACATAAATTAACAAGGAAGATTAATTCCAAATCTACACGTCTACATGCAAAAAAATGCAAAGCTCTCTCGTGCACATCTTTCAAGCCAAGCGCAAAAAAATGCAAATTCAAGATTAGTGTTCCTATCTTGTCCTTGTCTTCAATTATGTATTCTCAGCTTTATCTCGATTTTCAGCAGGGAATCTCAATTTCTTCGTGATTTGTTTCTTGTTATTTCGCTTAACTGGTCTTACACAATGGAAACTTTTTTGTAAATAATCCTGTGAAAAAGGTGAATTCTACAGAATAAATCCTGTACGATCTACGCCCATTTTAGCCAGTATAACATTGCTTTAAATTTAGAATCTTTTTACCTATAGAAAATTGGCTGTACTCTTGTAATCTGTAAGAATTAGCCTATTACATTCAATTTGCATATAATGTACCGTATATTATAATGTACAAATTATAAATTTTATGTTAATATAAATACAACAATGAGTTTTCTAAATTATGTTTCTGCAATGTTAGTAATAACACTTTGTATGACGTTCTATAGGAATTTGTAGTAACTGTACAAAGCTATTAATTCTTTCATTCTATAGAATTTGAGAATCTATTGAAAAACTGTGCAAAAATTTGAAATTCTATGAGAATTCTACTGTATATTGAAATTGTTCACATGGGTAACTTTCCTGCTTTGCTTTAAATGCATTGTTAATGTAGATTTGTTATTCAGCACATTTCTTAAATACACTTTAAGAAGAAGAAAAAAACCAAGTCAGAAAAAATTACTTTATATATTAAATTACCAAGCAGTTGTTGACAGTTGGAAAGTCTAACTAAGAAAAAAAAAAAACAGAAAATGAAGAAACTTCCAAATCTGTAATGTCTTCTTTGAGCAATTTAAATGTTAATTTACATTTCATTATACTTAAAGACGAATAGAAGCTATCAAATCTTAAATCACTTTCACAAACCATTAGCAACGAGAGAAGGGAGAAAAAACTACATTTCTTGATATTCAGTGATTGGTAAATGCTAATTTTGTTTTCGGTTACATATAATCCTAGAAATGCAAATTGAAAAGTTGGGAACAGTCTAGTTTGTCACAGCTAACGTGAAAAATATCGGAAATTTAGTGAGAAAATTCCAACCGTAGACTTTCTGCTGTAATTAGGCTTCAATTGGCGTGCCGCCTGTTGTGGGCAAAATTTTTGCTCGTCTTTTAATTCCTGGTCTTCATTAATTACAGGGTCTATTAATTCTCAGACCCCAGAACCCCTCCAGGGAAACTTCTGAACCAACGAATAGTGTCAACAATCCTTTGAACACGGGAAAAATAAAATGGTTAAAAAGATATTTTAAAGTTAAATTGGCTTATAATTGTTAATTACAGTGGAAGGAATTTCTTCGAAGAAAAGAGTATTGCCAAAGGTCTCTAGCGACTACTGTGGTTTTACTGTATATACGGCTTGTCACAAGATAAATGATTAACACCACTAATAACAGTGAAAAGTCACAAAAATATATTACAAAAAATAATTTTTAAGGCAAGTTAAAACACTCAAAACAACTCAAACACAAGAAAGCATACAATAGAGTTCTTAGGAAATCGCAAAAACTCTTAATACTGGTAGCAAGTTTTTGAAGTGTTTAAAGTACGGTGGAGTGAAAATTGAAAACTAAACAAATTTTGACAGCTTAATTCCTTAAAAAGACGTTTTGTTAATTAAATATAGAAGTGTTGCAAGAGAACCAAATGAACTGGAGTCTTTTTTTTTAATGTCAAATGAGTTCATGGGTTTAAAGTAACTATGCGAATCTCTGGAATAACTTTGATTTATATGCAGATTGGTTAAGAATTCGGGTTATAGTAAAATTAATTTTCAAAAATCTCAATAACTTTAAAAACCAAGATACTGACAAGTGAATGCCGTAGTGATAAAATATAAAAGTGCTTTAATATTACATTCTATAATATGATACGATTTAAAATGACGTTTTAATGATTAAGTAGAATTGTCTCCCGTTTCAAAGAAATCTTTAACCACACCTTTAATTTAACATTATTTTCAGCCCAACTCACATTTACTCGAAGTAACAAGACAAATTACGAGTAAATCGATGCGAAATCAAATCCCCATTCACTGTTCATTGATTAGAAACTCGCTCAGCTCACACCCAGAACCGCAAGTTCTATTGATTTAACTCTGTAATTTATTTTTGCATAATTCACTTAATGCATCATCAATAAAAGAAAAAAAAATCCTAATCACGAATGTTACTTAAAATTCAATCATGACTTTCAATTACAACAACAAATTTTTTTTTTTTTTTTTTTTACATAATAATAAAAAAAAAATAATAATAAAAGTTGAATTTCTCATCTCACTTTAACATGTGGTTGAAAGGAATGCAGAAAATTCAGCACAAGTCAACTTTCCTTTTCTCATGTTAACCATTAAGTATAATGACGAACCCATCCGTGAAATAAATCTTATAACCTCAACTGATGGCAATGGCTCAGCAAACAACTGTATTGCAGTCTATATAACTTGATGATCTTTTCTTCCTTCCACCATTTTGAGGTCTTGACCCTCACATGATGTCGGACAATGTCATAAATTCGACTGACCACTATTGTAGAATGCTTGGTAACACGGTCACGGTTGGTAGCTTTATTGTACACCGAGTCCACCATGGACATGACACTTGGCTGCGCATGCTCAGTTAACCCGTGACAAATGGCCAAAAGAATGGTGCAAAGAAACAGTCCTGTTTGCCATAAATTTTCAAGAGGTTTAGTTCTTACTTCGCAGCGTGTTGCCTCTTGGTGCGATGCTCAAGTGGAATTGCATTTACTGCCGCAAAGAGTGTATAATGGTCGTATTAGATGTGAAATAAGTGTAAAGAACGTTTTTTATTGCAAATTGTGTATCGAGGTCTCCCACTCTCTAGATAACTGTATTGAGATTAAAGCGCGTGTTCAGCTTTTTTCTGGATCTCAATTTTAAATTGTAATTTTTGAGTTGTGTGATGCTGATGGCCACATGACAGTAATGGAGCTGCTATGATTATCTGTCTATTTATTTTATGATAAGTGATAAGGTGATTCGAGTGACGTCATATTTTATGGTGAATCTGATGCATTGAATGTTCGATTAATAATTTATGTTTTTGGTATAAAATTTTTGAAACTTTGCTGTATCGATAAAACATCGATAAAATTTAAGGTCACCAACTACGAAGGTCATATGCAACTTGTCACAAAATAAAACAAATGTTTACTCTCACAACAATTAAAATCAAATAAACCCAAAAATACTCACAACTGAAACACCAAGTAATAAAATCTCATAAAGATATCGATTTAGTGATGTGATTACATTTCTACACTGCTATTAATTGATGGCTGAATCGATGTTTTTCACAATCGATTGCCAAAATCGACTTTTGATTTTTTGTTTTAATCCATCATAAAGCACCAATTGACCATTCTGATGATGTTTGAGTTTGAGTTTGGTTGTATCATTACTGTATATATTAGTTGTTTACATTTTAATTTTTTAACATTTCAATTTTTAATGCTGATTACACTAAACTTAATTAAAATTAAATAATTCTGCTAATGAAGTTGAATTGAAAGTGACCACCATGATATGAAAAATTTAGTCCAAATGACCTTTGATCTCTTTTTGGGTCACTGAGCCTAATTAACAACGATTGGCTGCTGTTGAATGACATGTAGCGTATTTATAATTAGCTCTTAGAACTCAACCAATCAATTGGTTGTCACTATCAAGGTCAAAACAAAATGACAGTCTGATTAAGCGTCAAACTGGACAAGACTGGCCACCACTGGTCACGCACAACTGATGAAAGTAACATTTATTAAAATTGGCACAAAACTTGCTTTTTCATTACAGGCAAAGCAATTTGGATAAATTTTCCCTTTAATTTAAAAAACGACACATAATTACGCTAAAAAGTGTTACAAACAAACAAACCATCAATCAACGTATTTTAATTCTCAAAAGGTAAATTCACTTTGATGAATGGATGCAATATAATTATACCAAACCCTAGGCACTTATCTTGCTTTTAATTCAAAACTGAACCCGACCTTAATTTGATTTTAATGTTTATTATGCAAACATTTCCGGTTCACGAAATCGATACACTATTAATCCTTTAGTCGCATAAAAGCTTTGTTGACTTGATTAGGCTTATGTTAAATGTGAAAAGGTGTAATCTTGAGTTAGAATACACAGCCCTGAATAAAAGTGATGTACTGTTTTGTTTTTCATTCGAGGGAAATCAAAAACTGCAGAAGCATCAAGTGAAGCGCATTGATCTGAACGCTGAAGTCTTGGATGACATGATTGAAAAATGAAAAAACTCATTGCTCATCATTTGCTGCCAAATCTTCTTCTTGCAAAAGAAAATCATGATGACAAACAGGGTCGTGAATGGTGGAGCATTGAACCGTTTGCATATACACTTTTTTCATGTTGAGGAGTACAAATAAATGCGGTGCATTTATTATTTAAAGGTGAATGTAAGTTGGAAGAAATTTCGGAGCGCAATGTAATTACAACTTGCTTCTGACTGCGGAGTTTGAATTTTAATTTTTAAATTTAATTCTGATTGTAGCAAATGGGAATATGGAAATGGTAAAAAAGGTGGGTTTTTAGATTTGGTGTGAATTTTTAATAAGTTTTGGCAGACACTTTATTTCACTGGGGAAAATTTGATGTTGCAATGGTTTTTTGGTTACAAAAATGAACGGCAGGGAAGTATGACTTTTAAATATAAATTAGTAGAAGTACAAAAAGTACAGAAATTCAGCAAGTTATTCTTATAATTTAAACGTCAAAATGAATCTCTTTTTTTTTGTTTTAGTTTTGGCACTTTATTTTAGATTTTTGTGTTTTTATCCATCTTTTACTCTTAGCCAAGATGGCTACTGGAAAAACTGTACTATACCATGGTTTTAAATTAAATGTAATATTATATTCATCTCTTCAGAAAAGCAATTTTACTGTGACATCTGAAAGTCAATCTTATCTCAAGTTGAGTTGCAATCACAAAGTTAAATCAGTTCTGCAATTTGATCTTGTTTGGAATTATTTGCTTGATGCTGTTTTCAATTGATTCTAAAATGAGTTAGAGACCAAAATTGATTCAGAACTACTGTATAAACCCTATTTACACTGGCCCAAGCACAGATGTGCAGCCTTTGTCCTGTAACCTAATTCCAACACAAAGCTGTAGTTCCATTCGAAATTTCTTGCTTGGTAATAGGAGTAAATTTCACACCTCCGATTTGCTAAATGCCCAATTAAACAGACATCTTAGAGGGACAATCTGTGCAATTGGCGGAATGACCCTGCACTATCACAGCAAATCTTGATGACATTTTAGACTTCCTGAGAAATTCTTAGGTCATTTCACCAGTCAATGAACACTCCTTAACCCAGCTGGCTTTTACATGTGGACAAATGTCTTCATCCTTGCCCCATTACAAGATTACATTAACTTTTTCCCCGCCGGTCCTCCAAGGGTTACACGATTAAATAAATTAAACAACGAGATGCTAAGTTAAGATTTACCGCTTCTTGCGCAACTTTTAGGTGCAGCAAGATTGCGATTTTTAAAGACACCCCAGAGTAGCATTGTCTGATGTATAGACATAAACTTGTGACGTAAGGTATTTCATTCTCTTGTATCAGTGGTGAATTATTGATTGCTGATAATGGCCACAAACTTTGTACTAAGCCTAATAAACTTTGGTAAACTTTAAACGTAATAAAAAAACACTTAAGTCTTATAAGATTCGTATGATACAGTAGTAAAGACTTTGCGCACATTTTTTTTTCATCACGTGTAAAGACATTAAACTATTGCATGTTTACATTTATTAATCTCTACGTACGTGTTTATACAGTGATCAATTTGCGTACAGAAAATCGCAAAGTCTCTATTTGCTATAAGGTATTAAAAATTTTAAGCAAACTGAAAGATAGAGTTTAAATGTATATTTTTTTAAATTGGGTGTGTTGGCGAAGAGTAAATCTAGTTTTTCAGTATTGTGTATAGTAAAAAGGTAACCATAGAAACGTGGCATAAATTGCAAGGGGCGAATAATGAGCTTAAAACAAACATAAGCTTATTTAAAAGTTTAAAAATAAAATTTCTGATTCACAGACACAAGAAAAATTAATAATAAGAAGCAGAAATAATATCGACTTTCTCTTCAAACATAAGAGCTTGAAAAACTATAACTTTTACTCCCAAAGGTTCATGTGGAGGGAAAAAAATGGTAAATATTTAACAATTTCTTCGAAACTTAAGAGGGCGTTGAAGGATATGGAAATAGAATCGATACATTTTGCATAAATATACAAATTGAAAACGATTCTAAACAAAAATCCATATAATCCTTTCATACTCAACAAACAAAACGAAAAAACCGAAAAAGGAAGAAACTTAAGCACTACTTGCCAAATAAATCATCTTTTTTTTTTAATTTTAATTATGCATAATGTTTGCTTTTTCGGCGTTATTTAAAACCAGGGCTTGTTAAATTGCTCGTTTGGAATTAAAAGTGTAAAATTATAGGCCTAATTCATTACTCATTTTGCAAATTCATTATTCAGCTTGTTTGGAAGTTATTAATTACGTGTCTGTTTAAAATTACATGTGTAATTGTACGTTTTGAATTGGGAGTTTGGAAAAAAAAATATTTGTTTTGGAAAAATTTATCAACATTTCACGTCAACTGTAATGTTTAATTAATGTCCAGGAGAAGGGGTCCAATTTCCAATTCAGCAATCAAGGTAATGCAATGCGATCAAAGCAGTGCGGGCAAACTGTCAAGTCAATTTCAAATGCTACTTAAAGAGTTGCCAAGTAATCTCAGCAGCTCTGACCAATTCATTAAACTCAGTAATTCCTTTTTTTTTTTCATTTTATTTTTTCATTTCAAGAAGGCAAAACATTAAAAGTTGTTGCAATTGTCTTTTTTTTTAATGTTAAATTTTACTTCTCTTGGAATTATTTAATGCTTAATTTCTGCAAAAGCCAAGCAACTGTGTGCTGATAATATTTTACAT
Source organism: Geophilus truncorum (assembly GCA_034695745.1). Taxonomy (NCBI): domain Eukaryota; kingdom Metazoa; phylum Arthropoda; class Chilopoda; order Geophilomorpha; family Geophilidae; genus Geophilus; species Geophilus truncorum. Next base: position 34,290 of record JAQFZP010000413.1, read on the forward strand.
GTATTTTATATGTTTGTGTGCTCCTTTAGGGGCTTTGTGCCTCTTTATTGCACCAAAAATGAGATTTTTTCTGAGAAAAGCTGAGGGGAGTGATTTGAAATACAAGTTTGGGTTTGTAGAGGTTAAACCTAGTAGAAATAGAATCTTAGCATCTATTTATGCAAGCTTTGGAAGTAATTTGAAAAAACTAAGAACATGCAGTGAGTGCAGTGCATTATTGCTTTTATTTAATAAACAAAGCTCATTACTCTATTCAGATGACTGGTTTATTGCAGAGTAATAAAAACAAGTCTGAAGTGCTGGAAGAAGAATTAAACCTGTCAGAGTGTGCATGAAAGAGTTTTAGTTATTTGCAGTGCTTCAAAATGAAAATTTAGATTGATTTCTTTCTTCATTTGTGTGATCAATGCAAAAGGGGAAGGTAAGAACTGCTGGTGTCAAAACCTTTGGTAATTTTAATAATTAAAAACCAATATTTCACAAAGTTACAATAACATTTGCTCTCGAATTGATCCTGCAACGCAATAAAAAATAGTTTTTCCATTTTTCTCTTCCAGCTGCCATTATGATTAATGTTAATGTTTGTTCCTTTCTATTGAATGAATGGATTGGGTTGGATTCTACTCTACTCACAAGCTGTACTTAAGTGCAGCCATTGGGCATGAAAGGATTAAGGTTAATTTATTTATTTATTTTTTCTGCTTTTTAAAGTGTTTCACTTGAAATCACTGAATGTTTTTTGATTAGCACTTTAAATAAATTTAAATAGCAATTTTTGTTGAGAAAAAAGGAGGGTTAAGAAGGAAAAGATATAAAACCAATCAAAAAGAAAGGAAATAAAAATAACCCTCAACTTGAATTACCCATCAGAACTTCTACAGTTTTATCACTCACTATCAAATACCACACTCCAGTAAAAAGAAATGGCTGAAGGTTGTCTTGATGTGGCCTGAAAACGGTTACTGCAAGTGTAGGTCTTGACAATTAAGTTGATTTTTCTGACAAATTTAGTCTGATGGCAGATAAACAACACCCAACCTCTGGGTTTACACTTTGTATAACTTTTATGTAGTTTTTACACAGTTACACAAAGTTTTACTGATTTGACAGTTTATTTTACACTTCTTTAACAAATTTACAATATACAATAACATACAAACTTTACATAAATGTTTACTTATTTTAGATAATTTTTTTTTACATTTTTTTTTACATTTTTACACACTCTTGCATTTTACACATTTGTGCCTTGAACAAAACCATCCACATTTTTTGCTTTTGCTGCAAAAATGAAGTCATTTCACCTCTGAGTGTGGAGCAGACAGGCTTTTAAAGGGGCAAAAAGTTTCTAATAAGAAAGGTTATTTTCTCCTAATGTTGACCTTACGAGGCCCTATGTGTGTAAGATAGCTGTGGGCAACTTTAGAGTTGAAGAATAAACAGTTAACTCTTAAGTGGTGCACTGCGAGAATGATGCTGCCGCTTTATACACGTGTTGGCCCTCATTGCTGCATAAATTGGAGTCACTTGAATTTAAAATTGAAGCCAAGATTGAAGTTGCAGTTTCATGGAATGGAAGGTCAACAGATTTGAATACTCCTATAGGGAGGAATTTATCCTTATTTTTGTATCATGTTCACTTAAATTTCTATCCAATTCCAGTTGACTGGTTGTGATTTTTAGGGCTGCAAACTTCTCAATATTTGCCAAGCCAACTGAGAACTTCTCCTTACAGGAAAATGGATTGCTTTTGGGCAATCAATTCTTCCAATTCCCTTTTGAACACAGAATTGCCAGTCATTACTTCTGAGTTAGGTATACAGTAGTCTATTTAGGTAAAGGACTAACTGGATACGGTTACACCACAAGCAGCTTACAGTACTAAAACAGCAACCAGTCTTTCAGTCATACAACCAAATGCGTTCAAAAACACTTTGGTCACAGTGTTGCAACGATTCATCAGTTTTGCGAATTGAATCACAGTTCATAATTCCCTTCAGGTTTCGCAAATCAATTCGCGATTCACGATTCGAAGAATCGGCATAATTTAATTCGAATTGCGATTCACCATTCGATTCACTTCTAAAAAGTGTTACTTTTATTGTATATGGATGAACTTTATTCAGGAACTTTTGAAACTTTGAAATTTTGAACTAAAAATTTCAAAATATTTTATTTTTGATGGCATTTTGAAGCTTAATATCCATCGAGGCTTAATGCCCAGTTTACATTCAGTAAGTAGATTATCATTTATGATAACCTCCTGAAGTTTAAGCACAAAGAATTTAGTTTGAATCTGCACAATTCACGATTTGATTCACTGAATCGAATCGAGAATTCAAATTCATTGCAACACTGTTGGTCAGTTAAAGCTTGGACTAATGATACAATTAGTATTATTAGTCCAAGGTTAAAGCAGTCACAACTTCAGTGACCAAAATAAAAGTATGATTATTCTTGTTATTCTCTTATTCTCATCCATATCATCACCTTGTTTATTAAATGTGTTTATCTTTACTCACTATATTGACATTTACTTTACATAGGTTTGTACAGAAACTCAAAAAGTTTTTTTTCTCTATATGCAAGAATGGCGTCAATTATGACATCGGCCATCACGTAACCAGCAAGTCAAAATGACTGTAAATGCTGTTGAGAAAGAATTTTGCATGCTGGAATGAGCAAAAAAAAATAATCAGCCTTACTCATTGGCCACCACGCAAAGAATATCGATGCCAACGTACCTACAAGAAGGCTCGATTAATGTTGATGACGTGTCGCCTGCTTCCCGGCGATT
>JAQFZP010000414.1:0-37038 GCA_034695745.1 Geophilus truncorum
AGATTAGTAGATGTGAGCAAAAAATGAAAAAGTGACCAAATGGTAAGTGTATAGTCTTACCATTTGACCACTTCTCAGCCAATTTTTCAACTTTCTCAAATCACTTGCTTCAAGTGGAAAAGCTAGTTCTTGGTGCAAGGATTAACTGAATTGTGTATTAAAATTGTCACCAATTGTTGCAACTTCGTAGTGTCACTTCTGAAGATGCACGACTCAAATTTTCAGAACGTTATAATTAGCGATTTTACTTTGAAAATAAAAACAGTTTTATTTTATTCACAACAGTAAATGTACAGGCAATTAAAATTAATAATAATGGAGTCCTCGTGTTGCCCCTGCCTTAAATTTTAAAGAACAGTGGACAGAGACAGAAGTGACACTAGAATTATTGGAATAGAGGAACACCTATTCACTACTGTAGCTATCAGTAGTGACTTCCAAAAATCCTTTAGCAGTTCTACAACGAAACGATACAAAGTGCCGCGCTCACAAACCAATATCTTCAACTTCCAAAAACAGAAATACGTCATTTTTCCCGTTTTTATATTTGGAAGTTGTTGGAAGTTGTTACTGTTATCCCCAGCAGAGCGGCTCTGGTTAAGTTTGGAAGTTTGGAAGCAAGTAACATCGCATAGCACTGTAGTCAGTAGTCACTCAAGTTAAGTGTTCTAACTTTTCTAAGTTATCTTAAATTCTTAATAAGTACTTCCATCATTTTCTTGCGCAATAAAGAAATGCCACTTCTGTCTAAGTTTTTATTTTTCATCAGCTTGGATATTTTTGTATACTGTACATAGATATTATTTGATATGTGGGCCAATAACTGCTACAGACAATAACGAAGTAAACTATATGAAACACATAAATGGTCAAAACAAATGTCCAAGACATAAAAATGAATAGAACAATTACTTTCTATAACTTCTGAAAAATAAATTCCACAAAACGTGAATATATAAAACAAAAACAAGTAAATAGATAGGGGAAAAAATAAAAACTAATTAAATTAGTTAAAAATTTCTTTGAACATTTTAAGTTTACGGTTTGTTTTCACAATAGCAAGGTATAAAATTATGAATTTCACGTGTTAAAAATTTGGAATTTCGAATTTTAAGGATTATTTTACCGGCTTGAATATTTGAAATTAGTCGGCAGGCACTGCCTCTTGTAAGATTATTGCGGTTACGTTTGCCATGATTAAAACTTATAATAAATTTCTACTTATCATTCTTTCTTTCTTTCTTTCCTTCTTTTTCTTTTATAAAAATGCACCAAAAAAGCTACACTTCAACTTCAATATACGTAATATAAAAAATTTCATGTAATAAAATGAATAAATTGTAAATAATCAATCGTGAGATGAGATCAAATAATTTTTAGGGCATTTCATATTAGCACCTTTAGATTTCGAGTTCTAATCAATATTTTATTTTAGAATTTTCAATTTAAAAATAAAATAAAATATTGCTTAAGGAATGTACACCATACAGCAACTAAAATTTACAAAATCAGACTTTTCTCTAAATGCACTGCAATCAAAAGGAAAAAAAATAATTAAATTTTTAGCCTTATCTACATCTCGTCAGATATGCATTCGTTTTTATTCACAGCTCAATGTCGATCTGATATGCCATCGTTATTTCACTGCTCACTCGACAGATACTTTTATAACTACTAATAGGAAATAAAATAAAAATTCCGATATATTTTCATGTAGGAAGACGGTGGTTTTGCACATTAAATAACAAGTGTAAAAATTTCGGTCTAAAATTGCTTACAACAGACAAATGTATTTAATTTTTTCAAGATTTCTGTTCGTCTTCTTCCTCGTCTTCCGTTGCGCTCGTTTGTTCGTCGTCTGTCATTACGGTCACTAATGTTCCAACAGCTTTGCCTAAATCCCCAGCCATATGAAATAAATTTCCTACATTAGCCGTTGTTGACTTCATTTCACTCGTTTGTACAGGTTCGTCTGCTTCTGTGGAATGCAAAACTGTGGAACCTTCGAAGAAAAAAAAGTAAAAAAGAAAAGAAAAATGAAGAACGCATAAAAATTAGAGAATGCAAGATAATATTAATTATAATTAAAATAATTATTAATCATATTTTATTGAATTAATAGATAACATGCAATAAATCATGCAAAATAATTATTTAAAAAAAAATGAGTAAGTTAAAATGTTACTTACAGGAGCACACTACATTCAATTTATCTATTTACTTGCTTCTGTGTTGTGTCCATTGCTGTGGATTAATTGCTCTTGTTGTTTTGATGAATGTTTAGCTAAGGAATGCTGCGGGGTTACATATGGAGTGGAGCGTTGAGACCCAGAATTGCTGTTATTCTGGGGCTGCGAAATAAACAATTCAGTTCATCAATTAATTAATTACGGTAATTAATTCGACTCGATTGCCTTTTTAATTTTCCCTTACCTCTTCTAACAACTGACGCAAGCGCTGCAATTGCGCTTCCAACTGACGATTGTGGTCTTCAAGAATTTGCATTCTTGCTTCCAATCGACCCTTGTGTTGGCGCAATAATTTCGCTTCAGCTAGCATTTCAGCATCTCTGCTCTACAATTGCAAAATAAACCAGTCGAGTGAGCAACTTAATGGCCCAAACAAATTTTTTCGTTTAAGTTTACCTGGCTATAATTATCTTCAACACCAACAAGAGAAGATACTCCACCCTTGCCTTTGTTGGCAGCACGCAGCCTATCGTACTCGTCCTGAAGTGTCCTATTTTCGTCTTCGAGTTCTCGTATCATTGCTTCTAATTCTTCACGTTGTTCCGCATCAATAGCAACCATAATCTGGGCTGGACTTCGGGGCTGAAATAAACAATTCCGTTAATTCGAGTAACTTTTGTACGTAGAATAAGTGCCAGCTTACCACGGGCATCACAGTATCGCCGTTCAGACTTTGGCAATACTGAGCGATCAAATGATGTTCATCCTCACTCCTAATAATAATTAATGAGATTCAAAAATTGATTTTTATATTACATTATTTCTTCGTACGAATCAGGCGTAGAGCTGCTCCTTCCTCTGAGTTCAACTTCGGCTAAGCGATTGGCATACAATTCCAACCGGGAGTGGACGTCGTGAGCACTCGCATGATGTTGTGGTGATGACATAGGACTTTCCAAGTTGTCCCCTTCCAAAACGGTCTGGACAGGTAAGTAACCTAACCTCGGATGTTTCATGAAATATCTTTTCGTTTTGAACTTGTTGCGGAATATCCGGGAAAAATCGCGCATATCTTCGCCTGATGTCGTCTAAAAAAAAAAAAAAAAAAAAAAAATCAATTGCAAGAAATCAGTATTTAATTGCTAAATTGTAAGAACGACCAACTTACAGCTGTACAGTATTCTTGAATAGGATGAGTCATTTTATGATTTTTCGCTTTGCGTCCTGAGAAGAAGCAATTTTGACACAAATCAAAATTAAAACACTTGAGGCATCTGTAGCGTAAGCCGACGATTGGGTATTCTTTGCAAATATTGCACTTGGCTTGGTGCTTGGCTGTTTCGGCGGCTGCCATGCGGTGTAAAACTGGTAACCAAACGACAGACTGAGGTTCTTGCTGCATCCACATGAGAAAGTGTGGTGCTTGTATTTCTTTTTTATTGCCAGCTCGTTCAAAACAACTTCGCACGCTGGGTTCTATGTTGCTGCCTCCAAACGCTGCAATTTCCCCAAGGAAGCGAGGAATCTTGATGTATTAGATGAAACAAATGAGAAATTAATACTTAATGACTGGAAATTTAAATTACCTGAATGCAGTCGTGGAGCAGAAGTCCCAATTTCCTTTGATCAGCAAATCCGTTAGTATCAGCAATCAAACGAAACAGATCTTGAGAAAATAATACGGTTGATTAGTTTGAATTTTAATTGGAAATTTATAATCATTTCAGCTTACAGCGATACTTGTCTTCTAGATGTCCTTTGCAGAGAATGACCAGGCCAGCCTTAAATGAAAGCACTCGAATCTGACCTGTTCGAGCACTAAAAAAATAAATTTTTTTAATTAAGAAATCAGTCATCGTATTTTGTAATTTTTTTTTACCTGTCGTAGACACCCAGGAGCCAGTTCAAACAGAGATCAATGCAGAGAGGAACGTTAACTAATGCAGGATTGTCTGCAGCAATTCCTTCGTACAAAGTAGTTAATACGCTAATCATGTCGGGAACGTCGATTAATTTGTCGTTTTGAGCTCTTAGACCGTGATGATCAAAAGCGTCAATTGCATTGTTCATGTTTAATAAATCGACTGTAATAAAAATTAAAGATTTACTTATAAATAAGCCTAAATATGGGTCTGTGAATACTCACGGCAAAGTTTTTTCTGTAAGGTTCTCAGCTTCATAGCGGTCCTGTACGCTGAAAAGCGCACGTCGTTTAATTCGGCCAACGACTGAATCAATTCAGTCATTTTCGGATGATCCCAATGTGTCGTTTCGCTCGTGTGACTTACAAGAAAAAGGAAATTTATTGTCACAATCTATCAAAACTGAAGAGTTACTTACTTTATGTAATAAGGCACTTTATTGCTGGCAACTGCTCGCTCCCACGGCATGTCAACTGAAGCTGGAAATAAAATTACGAGTACCGTATAAATAACGTTTAAGCCATCAATTCAAACAAATGGCGGTTACAACAGATAATAAAATGTTTAAAAAAGCAAAATAAACAAATGGAAACAGCTAACTTTATGACCCGGTTAACCAGCAGCTGCATTGCTTCAAAGTTAAAATTAGAAACCATCTTACGATAATTTCAGCGCTACATCGCAACAACTAACTCTTGTTTGTACATAACCAGGTTAATAAAAGTGAATCTTGATAATGCTTAATAGCCTATTAGCTTGTGCCAAAATAAACAAAATAAATAAAAAAAATTTTATCTCGAATTTGCTTCTATAAATAACTCAAGAGATAACAACCTTAGATCAATGGGTTGGTCTGCATAAGCCATAAAATGTAAACAAAACTGTCCAAACTGCTCATTTATATTTCAGTTTAAAATGTGGCATTATGTAAGTGACTTAAAAAATAAAAATAAAAATACAAAAATAGAAATGTTTATTCTATTCTATTTTATTTTATTTTATTTTATTTTGTACTGTACTGACTTACCTTTAAGGTTTATTATCTCTTTGAAATTTTGACTTTGGCAATAAGTAAATTAACAAAATGTCTCATAATTATTTTATTAGCACTTTAAAAATTCGTCTTTAAGTACTTTTATTTCATCTAACATTTCATTAAAAATATATAATGACATTTTTATTACTATCATACACTATGCTACAAGACGAGCGTTGAAGCGAGCGCGTAGTTTCTCGGTCGTAAAATATTTTATTCAATGAGATTCCTTACAAATCGATTGGTGTAAAATCCTTACCGTTCAGGAAATGCTGGGTGTGCGGACCAAAATCTTTATGCGAATCCTGCAGCTGTTTCATGCGTTCATCAATTGCGATCTGCAGCAGCTTCCATCGCGTATTGATATCTTCGAGACGGTTCAAATTTGCTTGAGAAAGCTGAATATTCCCAGCTGTGAAGCGAGCAGCTTGGCCGTTCACGTCATCGATGTTGCGTTGAATCGGTGCAATCTGTTCTTTAAAAACCTATTTAAACCCAAAATTCCCCAGACAAATTAAAGCAACTTTTCAATTTAATTTCCTTCTCAAAAAATAAATAAATCAATATTTGACCTTCAAATTTTCCATCTGATCAGGCAACTGGTCGATCACCAACTCAGATACCGGTAGCCAGCGAGATTTTAACGTTTCGACTGCCTGCAACCTGTTGGAAACATCTTCCAAACACTTTTGAAAGAACCGCATTCGCTGAAAATTAAATAAACATAAAAATTACAAAATAATTTTTATTTTTATGTAAAATTATAAACGCACGACTAAAACTTCTTCCAACTTCTTCTGCCAGTAATCCGAATGTTCCCGCAGAGAAATCCACTTTTCAGAAAGCTTGTTCACTTCGCGTCGAATGCTTCTAGTCAATTCTTTCGCTTGTTCTTCAGCAGAACGATAACCGGGCCTGGCGTCAGGATCTATGTCCTTAACCACTGAGAACAGGAAAACAAAAGAAGCGCAGTCAAATTATTTTTTATAACTCACTTTCATAAATCATTAAAGTTAACAACCATCGCTATCAGAAGTGTCAGAGATTGCTGGTTCATTGGCAATAAATTGACGTCCAGCGAGAAGATTATTTTCAATAATGGGTTGTTTGTCGTCCAATTGTCGCTGAAAAGCTCGGTGATCGTCAATCTGCTTCTGGATGTGGATCACATCGCCTCCGATGGGGCTTTGGGCAGTCAACTCGGTATCTTTCTTGATGACCCATTCAATTAATTCCCGCAAAGACAACAAAAGTTGATTCCATTGCTCGGCATTGCTTTCAAGGCGACCTCTGAATGAAATGGAAACAAATCGAGAGAATTTAAATGAATTCAACTCGATAAATTTCAATTACCTAATTGCCATTGACTTAGACTTTAAATTGATCCATCTCTGATTCATTTCCTCCAACTTTCTTTGCAATAAAATGGCATCGCCTTGTGTCTCGAGACTTTGAAGCAACTTACGCCCAGCATCATTAAGTGATGCGTAAACATCGCGGTGAGAATCAATTTCAGATTGCAGATCCTGAAAACAGATACTATTTTAAGTCACCCATTCATTCTATTAAACCAATCCCTCAAATGCCATGGCTGCATAACAACAACAAAAGATAAAAATTATTTCTTAAATGGAGGTCACAATAAAAAGGCAACACCCACAATTATTCTTACATAAGACTACCACATAAAAACCCCATAAAGAATATGATTTTTACGTTGCTGCTGCATTTTTAAAAGCATATAACATAACCGGGCGATACAACGACCCTAGAGCTCAGACCGTTGGTTCTAATTGCCGAGTCAAAACAAACAACAAATTAAAATGTAAAAAAAAAAAAAAAAAAAATTCAGTTCTAATTTCAACTTCACAAACAATTCAAAACTCGGTACTAAACTTATGACCTTCACTGACATCACGTCGAGAGAATTATATAGCCCACCGCACACGTAAAAAACTCTTAAAAACTTCTCATTAACTTTAAGTATCGAGTCAAGAAATTGCACAATAAAAACGTGGACTTACACTTCAAATTTCTTACCTGTTCGATCGTCACAAGTAAAACCCGTAGACAAATATTAAAATGAATCATCCTCGCATCTTCTTGCGATGGCCAACAGGGCAGGGGGCGGTTGACCCTCCGCCCCCTGCCATGCAGAACCCTCGTAAAAATCTGATTTCGATAAATTCCTCACGTGAGAAAGTATGCACGGACGCAATCAACTGGGCGCTGCTGCAACCGCAACAACTTCCTTTCTTGACATTCGCAACTTCTCATGCACTTCACATTCAACTCACTCCATCCATCCTCCGCAGAGAACACATGGCCCAGTGCGTGATAATAAGCAACTTCAGTCGCGTGCCTCTAGATAAGCTCGACTGAAAACTCACGGAGCCCTCGATTCACAGACTCAAGAGTCAAGGCTACCTCTTTCGCAGAGAAGCGCAACTCTCATTAGGTCCAGGCGGAAATAATCATGGACTGAGTTGTGCACATCTTGGCCTCGTGTCAAGTCTACTCCACATCCAGGTGGTAAATGCTGCCACATGCTCCACATCAGTATAAAAAAAAAAAAAAAAAAAAAAAAACCCTCTCTCATTCTCTCTCTCGAGGAGTTTTAGTAAGGGAGGAGGGGTTCAGTTCCCCCAATGAGGGGGAAAGCGGCGAGGGAAGACCATTAGTCGAAATAATGGGTAACAACAGTGTGAGAACTACTCATGTGGAGAAATTGATGGTAAAACATGCTCAATGTGGCTTTAAAGTCTTATTTTATTGTTTTGATATTGCGAGTTTGGTCTTTTTTGATACCACTCTGTCAGTTTATATATTTTTTGTTATAAAAAATATTTTTTCGTTTGCAATGTCGACTAATGGACGTGATTTTTATTCCCCTTTCCCCCGGGATTGGAAAAGAGGGAGATGAAATCCAATAATATAAAGCCATTACTATCGTATGTAATTTTATTTTCGACCCGTTACATGTTTTGACTAGGTTTCTTGGATATTTTACTAGTGATAGAAAACTGCTATAAAGTTATTTAAATAGAACTGCATGTTTACACCTTTATTTTTATATGTTTCTTTCCAGGTTTACGAAGTGTAAACATCAAGTTGTTGATGTTTCTGGCCTTAAAGTTCAATCCAGAATCAAATTATTTGTTTTGTCTATAAATTAATCTTAAAGTGAAGTAATTATAACCGGGCAAAACGAGATTTATAGGGAAAATATGTGACAAATTGCATCGTGCCAGGTTAACATCTGTTCGCATATGTCATCATAAATGTTTCAAGAAAACAAATTTTTTTTTTGGTGGGGGAGAGGAAATATCGAGAGAGAAAAATCTTCTGAGCGAAAATATATGTTCAAAAAAAAAAAAAAAAAAAAAGTCATACCTGAGTGATTCTCGCTTGGCAATCCAAAATGTCAAGAAAAACAGCCAGGTGAAAGGATTCGACGTAAGAGCCATTTTCAATCATTTCAAGACAGTAATAATGATAATAAGGAAATAAAAAGAAATTGAGAAAGAGGAGCGACAAGGCAAGTCTAGTGAAGTGAGTGCAGCGCCAGTAACTTCACCAAAATGTATAAAGAGGTATAAGGTAAAGACAAAAACCAGATCCCCCTTGGAATCAGATGCACCCTCTACAATCACGTTTAAAGATAGGTTTTAATGGGAATTTATATACAAAAGTCTAGTAGATAAAATTCTAACCACTCAACTGTTTTTAGTAAAAACAGCTCGAAAAATTATATATAAATTCCCAAGCAACAAAAAAGAATCCACCGATGCCAAAACTCCCAGGTGCATTTGCTAATCAATATTTTCGAAATAAAATTCCAAAGATGCCAACAACCTTTTTCGTGTGTACCTCTATCCACAAAAAAGAAGTTAGAACATAAATCACGAGTGAATACCGACTTTAAATTAGTTTAAAAAAAAAAAAAAAAAAAAAAAAAAAAAAAAACGATAAACGAAACAAAACAAAAGATAAAAGATGTAACCATAACCTCAATGCATTCATCCGTGCATTGAAAAAAATAAGAAGAACGAGAGAAAAAAAAACAGCGATAAGAAACACAACATGACACCTAGCTTCATAAAGTAATGACACTCATTACATTTCATATTCATGCTTTAGGGTCGTAGACCAAGTGAGTGCTAAATAGTTTGTAAAGCCGGCCATCTGATATACAGCAAATTAAGCAAGCAACCTTCAATTAACAAAATTTCCATTACCTTCTTTCTCTGTGGTGCCATCATTGTGCATAATGAGTTAAGCTATAAAACAAGGCAGCCCTCTCTCGCAGTCCCCATACACACAATTTAAGTAATAGCGTACTCGAATGGGTGTTTTAAACTTAACCCCAATAACATTAACAGCGACATTTCAAGGGATTGCCATCAATTGGTGTTTTCACACTCCCAAACTCCGTTTACCTTCATCTGATCGTGCCAGCGCTGAGGAAGTTCAGATTGGTTGTTCGTTTTTTCCCCTTCCGCTTCTAATCCTTCCATTGTGGACTCTGCTTCCGACAGCCATGCAAGAAATTTATCAAGAGCTTTATCCAAGTTGTACAGTGTGTTGAGAGCACCTTGCAACGATTTGCCACGAATCATGCAACTGGAAAAATATCAGAAAAGAAACATGTTGCAAATTATTATTGACAAAGTGAGTTTTTTGGTAAAAATCTTTTTCCCAAACCAGCAAGTACACTGTCGGAAACATGGCCCACACCCCATGTGAGAAAGTGATAAATGAAAAATGTAAATATGCTGTGTGTTAAAAGTGAGCTAAACCTGTGCGATGAAATGCGTATAAATGAAACTTCTAGACCTATAAATAAAGATTTTTCCAGCACACTTGAAAGTCTTATCTCGCTTTTGCACTTCAAATTACATAAACATAAGACAGTGTTAAAAGTGTTAAAATGTTCCAATGACGTGTACAAGCTTCGAAAAAACAAACACTGTAAACACGTACAGTAGGTGGGCTTTAAATATTGAAGACGATGCTCCAAACCTTGTCATTCCTTTTTTATTTGCAAGCAAACTGACTAAAAGCATTTTTTTTTTTTTTTTGCTTTTTGACAAGTCGCTGCTGGAATAAAACCCCAACGTCTGAATTTTGAAGTCAATCACAAACATGCCACGCGATGGTTGAAAATAAGATCAAAGTTTTGAGAATTTTGAACAATGAAGTGACAGATTGGATATAGCTCGTAACGTCAAGTGCAATTGCCAATTGGCATATTTTTTATTTGTTTTCTGCGGCAATTTTACTTAAAAGAACTCATTTTCCCCACGGTAAATTTATACTAAATAATCATTCACTTTTAAAATAACGTTAATAAAATTTTCTACGAATATTTAAAAACACCGCACCGGATGTTAAGTAAACAAGACCCTAAATATAATGGAAGTCTTTAATCAAATGTTTACCTGGTATTCAATTGCGAAAACCGTTGATTAACTCGATCGGTGATTGTCTTCACTTTCCTCGTGTCGTCCTGATGATAATCTGCCATTAACTTCTGCGCCATGCGATTGAATGCGTCTACAGTCGGTCGATAATGCTGGATCTCATTGCTGAGAGTCTGAAATTCAAAAAAGAAGAAAAAAAATTACTTAAGAGAACCTGTGTTATGTGTATCCCAAAATCAATACATTTAAATTCAATTTGCAACGGTGTACCTTTTGATCTCGACTCTGCATTTCAAGTACGTCCAATGTTTGCCCAATAGATCCAGACCTTTCGAGTTTATTCTCCATGTGCGACAACCACATCTCCACTTCGAGCCTTTTCTGATCGAATATTCGGCAGTCGGCAAGCATTGCATCTAACTGAGCCTTTCGCTGCATTACACGGCTGTTGGTTTCTTCCCAATGGTCACGCAATTTGGTCACTATCAAACACATAATACTTCATTTACTTCTCGGCCTCTTTTCACTCCTCATTTATTCCTCGAAACTAATCAAATAAAGCCGCATTTGCAAGCAGGGAATTGTAAAAAGAAAGTGCTACTTTCTTTTTAAGCTTTAAGAAAAAAATTATTCCGTGAAAAATGTTGCCAACATCAATCTTATATAAAGTAGCTTTACAGTCCATTTACTTTTCACATAAAGAAGATTGTTAACAAAACAAGAAAAATGGCGCCCCCCATCGAGTTTATTCTTGCACTTCTTGGCTGTTTCGGGAGTGCCGTGTCTAATCTTCAGTTAGAAAAAAGATGGAGAAGTATAATGCACCATATTTTAGAATTTGCATCGGTAGTGAAACAGTATCTTCAGGTCAAGAACACTTTAGTCACCATCATTTGGGACCATCAAGGAAGTCTTACATTTACTCGAGAGTAACTTTTTATAACCTCGCCAGTCTAAAGAATCCCGAATCAACTTCTTACATAAAATAAAACAGAGATAAAAATGACCTCTAAATAGTCAGCAGTTATAAAAGCAAAAAAAAAAAAAAGTAAATCAAAGAGAAACTTTGCTATCACATAAAAAGATAGCAGGCGGATGATGTCTTTTTGCTCGCCCAATATCCTAATCCGGAACAGGAGTGATGGATGAAAGAACAAGAAAGTCAAGTAAAAGTAAAAGGGGGTTAAGTAAAAAAAGAAAAGAAAGAAAGGAAAAAAAAAAAATATTGGCAATTGAATTCCTATACCTTGCGCACTCAAAAGAGAACACTAAACTAGATCAATATTTCTTTGGAAAAGAAAATACTCTGAGCAGTTCTATCTTAATTTTATAAAAGGGTTTTTAAAGCTGATTTTTGTTTAAGAATGTGTGGTTCCCACGTGTAAAAAATTGTTTCCACAAACGCTGTATTAAATTGCCACTTGAAACTTAAGATCGAGGTAAAATGTTACCATAATGCACAAAAAAATTCAATATGTGCGTTGTTTTATAACGAGTCAAATCATGACGCGTGCAATATATTGCTGTGAATATGTTACACATGACTGCTGTGCACAAATCGGGCGTGGGTACTCTTTAGAATGAATCTGTAATTTTGTATTCAAAATATATCGTACACAAAGGCTAATTTATGATTTTCGTTTTACGCATCGATTATTCTGGCGCTTTGAAATAAAATTTACGTTATTTGACTAGTTTTAGCAAATATATTTTTTTTTGTTGAAATGAGCAGTATACTACAATATTGTTTAATTAATTTTTTTTTTGTTATTTTTCGCTAAATTATAAGAGAAAATTGCGCTGATACGAAATTAATGAAATTAACTTTACCTTTCCCGTGCAAAAGCTTTTTATCAGTGGCTTCATGATTTGAATCTTGTTTTAGATTCTCAGCAGTGGACAGGAGTTCATCAAGCTGCGGCCTTTTCTGATCCAATTCGTGCAGAATATTCTGTAAATATGAAAATAAGTCATCAATAATCAATAAAATCACCAAAAACAATAACATTTTTATTGATTCTGGAAAAGTCTTTACTTCGACAACATGTTTCTAATTTAATAAAAATCTTGCAATTTTAATCAAATTATACAATCAAAAACCCTTCATATCAATTTCCCCTCCATTTTTTCCCTTTTCTTCAGGTAGAGGAAAAAAACATCTCAAAATGAAATATTTTGTAGAGGAATTATAAGCAAAGAAAGAATTTAATGAAATATGAAAAATTTTAAAGAGCCAATTTAAGAGACCAGCGCAGCACAAGATTCAAAACGACTCAGAATTAAACTGCAAATGAAGTTGCAAACCAGCTTTATAAAAAGGCCTCTTTATCTAACTCTCTGCATGGGAAGTGTGGAATTTTCCTAACAAGCTGATCGAAAGCTTAAACTAATCCATAAAGACACGTGTTTCCAGTTTCCCAGGAGTATTCCGAAATTCTCCATAGGACGAGCACTAAATTAGGTGACAATCAATTTTCCCAATCCGCACTACTTGCTTTCGCCGCCTTCCCTAGTGTATAACTTTTGATGTAATAACATGGCTAAACCATTTCAATTTCCTCTTTAAAGTTAAGGAAACATCCAAAAACCTTTTTTTTTTTCCTTTCCTTTCCTTTCTAAATCATTAAAATTCCACAGATGAACGTTCAATTTCAGTTTTCAATGCCACGGATCAAAAAGGCTAAAAAGTTCGTTTAAAATCTTTGATTTCTTGTATTAAAGGGAAGAAAAAGAAAGGGGGGGGGGGAATCTTGAGATCATCCAGCAACTTCTTCGTTATTGGAATTCGTTATTTGTCCAGTTTCATTTGAAGGAAACAACTTTTTCTCTCTACTTCGGTCGGCTTTTTTTTAAAAAATTTCGTAAGCACGTCCTGCTTAATGTATCTACGTGACATGAAGGTTTGTTGATGCCAATGTCACACAGAAAATGTAGCAAAAAATTGGCACCAGATGGAACATTATTACAAGTCACGTTTTATTGGTGCCCGCGTCTTGCAACGATGCGAATGGATAAAAATTAATTTTTTTTTCTCTTATTAAATTTCTGACTTTTAAAGTTGACTTTTAATTACAAATCAAAACAAGTCAAAACTTCATTATTTTCAGATCAATAATTCAATTTTCGCACCTGATTTTTTCTCCCTCATTTCCATTTTTAATTTTTTTTTTTAATTAACCAAATGCATGCGTTCTCGCTAAAAAATACCACATTTCCCTCATTTCACGCCTATTACCTCCCAATTTCTTCAACCTGATCTCAGCAGCCGATAGGAATTTTCTCCCGATTTCCCACAGTACACCCATCATCAAATTTTATTACTAAATGCATCTACAATATTTTACACACGATGCTTGATCGTAACATCAAACCAATTACTCAACAACCTCTTAAAACCACCCTATAAACCACCAAATTCCTTTCATCCCAACCGATTGCGTAAAAACTAGTTTACGGAAAAAAATCTCCAAAAAAATACACGACAGGGCGCAAACCTCGCGTTAAAAAACCGAAAAAATAAAATTTTGTTAAAAATAAAAAAAAACAAAAAAACACGGGGGTTACACGAGGTGGTGTAATAAACCCATCCTACCTTTTAAAGTAATGGTACGAACGAATGGTGAAAAGGCCGAATGCAATATATTAACTCCACCCCTCGTTTTATGTGCCGTCGGATTAGTTGTAGGGGTGTGGGTTAATCAAAATGGGCTTGAGCCGGGAGAATGGCGAGAAGAATTCGCAGGCAAACCAGCAGACACTAGATCAATAGTCGACGTCTCCACTCAGCATCAACACACGGGGTTGGGAGGAAGAGACTATACAGACACCCAATCACACTATACTCTTTGTCCAACCCTAAGAAAAAGAGGGGTGAGGATGCAGGAGAAGTAAGGAAAAAAAATTGACCCCAGTTGACCCTGCAGCCGAGAGTCACGAGGCATGTGTCAGACTTTGAAGCTTGTGAAGTGGGCAGATAAACAGGTTGTTGCTGTGCTAGTTGGTGCAATGGCCAACTTTTATTTAGTCTATTGCCATTTTGTTTGGATTGACCGGAGAAAAAGGTAAAAACAACTGACTATTAATCATTGTTCTTTTCGTTGCTGTGACTGTGAGCTAAGATGGAACTTTTTACCCCTTTCCTTTCCTTGCTTAAACTGACTTTTAAACTGGGGAGTTACAAACGCGAGTAAATTAGGAGCTTTTTGGGAGTTTTCTCTCCTCAGTCTTTTATTGCAACTCTACGAAATTCGAGTAAGTGACTATCATTTTACCCTCGTTTCTCCCTATTTTGTCGATTTGAGATTACTTTCGTTTTGATTTTAGATTAAAAATAGTGAAATTAATACTTAAAATTTTGTATTTATAATATTCGAGCTTAACTTATCTTACTTTTTTATTTTTTAAAATTATTTTCATACTGCGCTTTAGTAATTAATTAATTTGTAATAAAAAAT
This sequence comes from Geophilus truncorum, assembly GCA_034695745.1. Classification (NCBI taxonomy): domain Eukaryota; kingdom Metazoa; phylum Arthropoda; class Chilopoda; order Geophilomorpha; family Geophilidae; genus Geophilus; species Geophilus truncorum. The sequence goes on from JAQFZP010000414.1 coordinate 15,025, forward strand.
GTAATTTCAAAAACGAAATTTAAAAAATTCTTTATACCCCTAACCGCTCGCGGCACTATTGATTTTTTTAATGAACCGCTGTATTTGTATATGCATTGCATGCGAATATTGAAAATTACGTCATTTAATGATATTGTTTCACGATCAAACACTCTTACTAAAATATTGACGGATTAAGACAGATATGGCAAATTACATAAACTCATTCAGGTGACCTTAAAATTAATTATTACGAGCAAAAATAAAAAAGGGGTTGCAAACCGACCTTTAAAAGTAAGAGGGACTGGTGTATGTCTAGGAGGCGAGCTAGCAGGTCATCAATATCTTCTTGAGAAAGGCAAAACGTCCATTTATTAGGGAGAAATGTTGAAAGAGGAGAACACCCGTGCAACTGCAACAAATATCATGCCAACATGCTGGGGAGTTACAAAGTAACAAAACACTACTAAAACTAACATAAATTTTATCAACAACACAATAATTTGTTAAAAAACATAAAATAAAGTAAAATAACATTAAAACTTATAAAACCATTTCTGTATATTACCTATTAGTATGCAAAGCGTATATCCAAACACCAGAAAATAAAAATAAAATATTAATAATACAAACATAAGCAACGGTTTGGCCACAAAACGACAAAAATTAAAATTTACTTTTAAAAAAAAAATTACCCTTGAAGTCTTTCACTTTACCAACTTATATGAAATAACTTATATTTATATAATGAACTTTTCAAGCACAACACGGAATACCTTAAGGCTCACTCCATACCATGTTATCTTTTCATTACCATATCTGTTCTAGATTCTATTTTATTTCAACTTTATTTTTTTTTTTTTATCTTTTTTTCAATGAGTGACGATATCAGCAACGTGAATTATTGATCGTTCAAAGAGGGGACGTAGTTAATCGAGTTCATTAATAAAATATCAACGATACAATGCAGTTTTTTTTCCTTCTGTGCGAATGTATCGTATCACAAGTGGACGTTAAATTTAATCCTACCTTCTGCTTATCAATCATGGCCTGGATGTCATCCAAGTCCCCCACTGCTACGTTCTGGGATTTGAGCATCTGTTGTAAAAGTGTGAGGCAATCGTGAAACTGGTTGACCGATTGTTCCAAATCAGCCGAGTCTCCTATGTCTACCGAAGAGAGACTGGGCGCAGCGCTGCAAACGAAGTTGTCAGATTCCGATGCTGGTTCTATTAAAATTTAAGAAGAAAAGAAAATTGAGAAATGTGAAAAAAAAATCAGCAAAGAACGAAAAAAATGAATTCAATTCAATGTGCAGCGAGATTTGCCGGAACATTCCAATGTGGATTTGTTTGTTCAGGTACGAAATTCGTTTATACCATTTTTAAAGTGGCCAATTAAATAACGTATTTCATGAAAAACGAATAACCGTCGCTCGTGACGACTGCTCATTCATAATTTCGGCGTTTAATATCCAATTTTACATGTTCGACGCACAAATCAAACGACCGTATTGATTTGTTTCACATTGCAATTTCAAATAAAACAGTATATTAACAATAGCAAGCACAACATTTTTCAAATGACACATTAAAGCATTAAAAAAAGAAAATCTCATTTCCGAACATCAATCAGCAACAATCATTCGAGCAACAACATTCAACATAAATAAACATCCATCACTCGAAAAGAAGCCAAGCTACAAATCAATCGCTTTCTCTCCCCCTCCCCCTCGATCTTTCCTTTAAAAAAAAAAAGAAAAAAGAAATCACTTACACCAGCTGATTCACCATCGAATTACGTTCAATTCCAATTTCAATCACTCGTCATTCAACCCCTGGAGACCCGAAAAGCACAGGTAGTACCAGAGGAGACATGAACACGACTGATTCTTGCCAGCTTGCAAATCTGCCCACTTTTGACAGGTGTCACGGCAGCGCTTTACGCAGCAGCGGATGTTAACAATTTACAAGTATATAACGAGCCCACGAGGAAAAGCTCTTGATTCTTGGTAAAAACGCCGAGTGTTCATTGATTGGAATAGTGGAGCTGTACGCCGAGAATCCCGAATTTGTTTCCCCCTACTAATGGCAGCTCACTAGTCACGCCACGAGCCCGAGGTGTGGGCCAGGAGAACTTTCCTTTTCTCTCTCTCTCAACTTGAATCCAATCAATAACATTTTCGGTACAGCTGCAAGATTTTGAGGTAGCAAAGGAACGCCGCCCCAATGCATTATATGCTGGCATTCGGAGTAATGGAAGTAAATGTATTTGCTTGCGAGATCAATACGACCAGGTTTGATACCAACAACCTTCATTTCCGCCGTGTCAATGAACCCCCTTTTTCATTTCATCATTTGCTCCCTTTCAAAAAATTACTTTTCTGTATTAAAAGAGGGAAAAAATTCTCGCATTCATTCGCCAATTATCAGTCGGAACCCCGTTTTAAATATGAAACCTACCCATCTCAAACGCATAAAACTTTTATCCCTTATTTTATAACCCTAAACATCCACACACGACGGCAACTGTATAATTTGCACATAAAAATTGATTCTTCTAAAGAGGTGGCATGGCACAAGGCAAAAATGCACATCCCCAACAACTAAACTCGTGCTTGAAAATCAATATGGGATCTCGGCGGATGTTGTTGTTGTTGTTTTATAAATGGAGTTCAGCCGGAGGCTATATTCCAGGGTGGAGAGCGGGGTAGAAATGACTCAAAAACGGTTTGTAGATGCGAGGTAAGTCGCAGTGCCGTGAAGAACAGAGGCAACAAGGCAGGATGGAATGGCGGGACCACCAAGGACGATCGAAGTGACAAACGGATCTCGGCGGATGACGACTGCGAGTGAGAGAAGCCATTTAATATCAGTCTTAATACGTGCTAACCATGATGGATAAACCTTTCTGCACTCGAATAAATCACATTAGCTTAAAAGTTGACACTTAAACTTTACTGCTTTCAATATTCATGCCTTGGTTTCCAGCTTAACATTTATCGATTTGCAAAGCTATTTGGGAAAAGGATTATACAGCCATAGATTAGAATGCTTTCTAAGCCTAATTTATGACGTTTGTCCTCATTTTTTTCCCTAACTCGATCATTACTTCACTTTTTTCTTCATTAACTTACCATCGACGATAACGAATGGAATGGGAATCGCGAGTGGATCATCCTGAGGAATTTTTTTCAACAGTTGGCTTAAGTCCAGAATCACATTCCAGTCACTATTCAATTTATTAGTCTTCGATTCAACCAGTGCTGGAATGTCTAACGCATTATCTCGGCAGTACTGATCATACAGTTCCAGGGTGTTGTTAATGTTATTCACGTTGATTTGATGCGTTCGAATCGCGTCGAGCATTGTCTGTTTCGTTTTTTTTTTTTTAACAATAAAAATAAATTATCTTTTTGAAAAGGAGCAAAAAAATTATTTTTTTCACCTCTGCGTCGAACACTAATGGCGTGCCTTTGTCAAAATGCTGTTGCAACGCTTCTCGCGTTGTCGCCGACCACGCTGCTGTCATTTCCAACTCGTCCAGAAAGTCTTTAAATTGCTGCATCTTCACTTCCAACGTCTGCAACTTTTTGTCCAAGAGAGACGACAAGTTTTCAAAATGTTTGCGCGTGGTTTCTAACTCCTCCTTATCTGCAAATGGTAATTGCAGCTGTGCTTCTAAATCCTCTCTTTTTTGTGAATTATCTTGATTCCATTTCTGATATCAAAACAAATTTATTAGAAAAAAAAAATTTAAAAAAAAAATCTAGGATTTTCCTACTTTTGAGTGAGCAGCCAATTCCTGCATTGCACACAAATCGACTAGACAAGGATTGCTTTCGACGAGAGATTCTCCCACTTTTAAATATCGAGCCATTTCGTCGAGCGACACTTTGTGCAGCTTGATTCTCAATTTCTGCCATCGTTCATTTATTTCATCCATTTTTTCTTGCAGTTTTATGACGTCACCGGTCGCTGACTCGTTCTGAATCTCTTTCCCTCGCTTAAGAACGTCGTTCAAGTTAGTCTCTCGATCCCCGACTTCAGATTGCAGTTTCTGAAAAATTCAAGTTGTTATTGTTATTATTGTACCTCGAAACTTTTTCAATCGATTGGTTTTTTTTTTCTTTACCTTCACGCTTTCTTCTTCATAAACGTTATTCTCGTCCGCCATTACTACTTCTGCATCAGTCAGCCATACGAAAAGAGCTTCGGCCGACATACGAAACATTTCCAATTGTTCCTTCGCCGCAGCCCATCGTCTAAACGAATTCATAAATATTTAATCCAAACTAACCTAATGAGTTTATAATTGCTTTCCAATAATTTACTTATATTTTATGTCGACAGTCTCCAATAACACGTTCCACTCGGCTTGTAAATTCTCGCACAAGGAATTAATGCCGTTCTTTTGTTCAGTTTGATCGCAAGTTAAAAGCAAAGTGACTTTTTCCATGTCGATTTCACTGACTTTAGGTTTCAATGTTTCGACAGCTTGCTTGATTATCTAATTACAAAATAATGCGCATAAACTCGTCGTTCTTTAAAATCTAAAATAACTTTCTCACAATTAGAATTTCTTCCTGTCGAGTAAATTCCACGTACACTTTCCCATCAAATTCAGCTACATTTAACTGACGCGATATGGCAGCAATTGCTTCCCTAAGTTTCGTGATTTTAGCCATAAAATCGGCCAATGCAGCAGCTTCAGGAGTCTAAAAAAAAAACCCCTTAAATTCATTAAAAAAATTCGAAGCTTAATTAAAAAGTAATTACCGTAGCTAAAGCCCCGACGATAATTTTCTCTTCAGCTGCGTTCGGTTTTTTATATTGCAAAAACAGGGCTTGAATCTCCCGCCACTGTCTGGTCAGGTGCAAAAGCGGTGGCTCGATAACAGCTATTGACGCCCCATTAGCTTGAAGCTCGATTGCTAACTGATTAACACTTTCGAGTTCCTTTTTCTTTGAATCCAATTCATTTTGTACACTCTTAAGTATTAAAATACAGGTTAAATAAAATAAAATAAAATAAAATAATAAAATAAAATAAAATAAAATAAAATAAATAAAAATATAAAGAGTAAATTAGTTAATTGAATTACTTGTAACTGAGTCAGATCGTTATTGGCCTCGTTTAACTTCTTCTCCATCGATTCCAACCACTGAAGTAACTTTTCGATCATGTGCCGATAGCGGTACCATTCGGGTGCAAGTCGTTTCCAAGTCATCTTTTTAACCTAAACAATTTTTAAAGTAATTATATGTTAAGAACATTTTTTTAAAGACTGATATTCTTACATCGGCGTTTGTGCGAATTGATTGCCACCGGCTTTTCAATGTGTCGATTTTGTTATTCACATATTCCACTTGATTTGGGTTGTACACTTGTAATTTGATGATTAATTTCTCACCAGCTTTGACCACGTCGTTTACTTGAGTTTCCAACTTCTCGATTTCAGCATCTACAGTCTAAATTAATGATACCTTAAGAAGTTGTTGCATTTAAGGAGAATTAGCCTTTACCTTTAACTTCTCCGAAACGTCACGACTCATACTCTCACGTCTCGCTTCCTCTTTGCTTACCTGATCGTCGAACAATTGTATTTTCAAGAAAACGTTATCAACAATTTTATCAAATTGTTCTATTAATTTCGTCGAATCCGCGATACATGTTATGGGAGGTGACATTGATTCACGAGCTCGTTCTGGACCCTGCATACCAACTTCACGTTTGTTTGGCTGTCCCTTTAAGGAAGATCGTCTAGGAATTTCACTCACTTTCCCACTTCTCAATGCTGGCAACGATTTTTTTCTAATTTCCTTTCCAGCCTAAAAAATTTAAGTTAAAAAAAAAATGTTAATTAAAATGCAATTTAGTAGTCTCATTACAATTGTTACTTTGATAGTGTTTGACAACTTGTCCATTCGTTCAGAAATTGGAGTTAAACTCTGTTTCGTTTTTTCACCATACATCTCGCACATCCCACACAACTGTTCAGCTGTGGTTTTGAGTCGATTGACCTTATTGGATAAATTGTCGGCTTCGAAATTTAAATTCTGTTCAATAATAAGAGGAATTATCAATTTTCAAATTCCATCCATGCAACGGAATTGGAAATGTCGCATAGTAAATCGTTTGTAAGTTTCACGAATTACAATACGATAAGAATCAAATTCCAGTACTCAGCATCGTAATTCGTTGAATATTTCTGGCGAATTAAGATACGACGAGTCTATTGTCATATTTGCAACAAAAGTCACGGTATTAATTTACCTTAAAATTTTCATTATACAGTACATGCCTCTAAATAACTACTTTTAATCTAAGGATTACTTTTAAATTCGTTTTCACTTCTTCACTGCTCATTTGTTGATAGTGCTCTTCAACTTGCTTCAATTTCGCATCTACTTCGGATTCCATTTCCGCAAACGTTAACCACACTTTATCGCACTCGTCTTTCAATGTCTAAATACCAAATAAAAATGTCATCACTGACTATTCATCATATCAAATTAACAGCAATCCGCTTACATCCATTGCTTTAATTCTATTTTTCAATCTAGTCTCCATTCTTTCCCATTGCAATTTTACTTCATTTACTTTTTCGTTGATTGTCGTTGGATTTACAGGTTCTATCATTTTCTTTAACCCGTCCAACGAGTCGTACATGTTGTTTAAGTGAGGTAACTTTTTCGTTATTTCGTCTAGTAATTGCTGAAACAGACGAAACAGGCTTTTAAAATAGGAAACTAAAATTAACTTTTTTATGTACTTTTGAAAACGTTAACTCTTCATTAACATCAGTAGGAGGAATTCTGCACTCGCGCTGATCTAAATCAGATTCCGAGTTTTCGAGCCAAGTTTGCAACGAATTAATTTCGCGTTTTAACTTCTTAGCAACTCGTAAAGTCTTTTCCAAGATGTGTTTCCCTTCAGTCACTTGCATTCCCAAGTGATTATACAATCCTTTCAACTGGTCGAGTTTAAGCGTTAGTTCTTTGGAATTGTCCACTTGTTTCTTTTCGACTATCAGCCTCCCCGCTTTAATCACACATTCGACCTCTTGTTTGACGTCGCTTAATTTCTTGTAAAAATGCTGAGAAATGAAGTAAAATTATAAGTTTTTTTTGCATTATTTTCAAGAAATTCAGCATTACCATGCAAAAATTCAACTGCTCTTGAATAGTTTCGGGATCTTGTCCAAATAAATTCAATAAATCAATGCTTTCTTCCAAATCTTTCAACTGTGCAGTCATGGAGTTTAATTTTGGTTCAAAGTCAGTAGGTCTTTGAAACCTGTTGAATTGTAGCTTCACTAAATCCAACCGTTTCTGAAGCATTTTTGTGATAATTAATGTATAGTGATATCCCAAAAATAAATAAGCAAAGCATTTCTTACCTTTATTAGATTAAGCTGTTCGTCGAGTCTTCGAGAAGCTTCGCCTTTGCCTTGCCTGCTGTAAGTTTTAACCTGCTCTTCCATTTGCGCCAACAACGTTTCATGGTCGACAAACTCGCTCTTCATCTGTTCGAACTCCTCGGGAACATCTTTAGACAAGACGTCATTTTCCAAACGGCATTTTAACACGATGTCGATGTGGCTGAGCCACTTCTGAAGAGTTAGAATTTGTCTCTCGGTTTGCTGCGCTTGGCTGATGCTGTTATCCAGAAATTGCTGCCGTTCGGCGGCCTGTTTATTCAACTCGTACCAGCGTTGTTTCAAAGTTTCCATTTCGTTCTGCACTGGAGTGGCCATTATTCTGTTCTCTACCAGACTGTTCCCGAGCGTTTCGATTCGCGGAAGACGTTCTGCCGGATGACTTCGCAAGTAATTTTCTAATTCCTGTAAATATTAAATGTAAATGAACAAAACCTAATTAAGTGTTAAATTAAAACATTAAATGTACATCTAATTCCTCGGATATTTCTTCGGCATCAGCTGCCGATCTTTCGGTCTTCAATTTTTTGGACAAACGGTCGAGCCAATCACTTTCTTGTGCAGCAAGAGCTGAATGGAAAACAAAGAGATTAATAAATAGTTTGTTAATTAAGCCAACTTTAATTTACTTTTGAATTCTGAATAGTTATGAGCTGATTCTTGTAACGCTTTATATCGCTCGTCGATCGAGATCGCTACTTCTCGCCATCGCACACTTAATTCACTGAATTTCGTCGTTACGTCATCCATTCTTCCTGGAACAGACTCGTTCAGCATCTGGTTGCCCAATCCACTCAAAACTCGAAACTCTGATACTTTTGTATCGATTTGTTCTTTTAAAGACTGATAAAAGAGAAAAATTAAAATTTACTCAAAAAATAAACCTCGAATTAATAATACTTGATATTGCTTTGTTTGTTTTGCCAATTCGCTGGACGAATTAACGTCTCCAAAAGTCGGAGTTTCGTTTTCCAACTGATTTAACCACTCCATCAGTTGATTGATTCCGTTTATTAAATGATTGCTTTTATTGAGAGCTTCTTGAAGACTCGAATTTTGCTCCTTAGCTAGTTTAACAACCTGAAAAATAATTATATTATTAAAAATTTCGTTAAAACCATCAGAAGTCTTTCAATCAATTTTACCAGGAGCCATTTTTCAGTCAAAACTTCCAGTTGATTACGTAAACCGTAAGCAAAGTCAGGATCAGACTTTTCCAACAACAATTCAGCAGTTGAACTGATGTTATCTAAATTCGGTTGCAATGTCACAATATCTTCTTGCAAAGCCTGGAAAATATTAAATATCAGAATAAAGTGTCAAATTTTTCCCACACATTATTCATTTTTCCCATAAATTCGTACAGTGCTCTGTTCCAACTGTGCTTCTAGGGTTTCAATATCCCCAATGGCAGCGTCTTCGGCATGTAAAAAAGTATTAACTTCTTTCATCCAGCTGCTTAAACCATCCACTTCATCCTTTGTGTAATTAACAAACAAAAATTAAAATAAAAATTTAATTAACACCAATTGAAAAGCCGACAAAGGTTACTTGAAATTGTTTCAATTGATGCACTCCCTGATCTAGCTTGTCTTGGCGCTCGTCCAACATAGAACTCACATCTTGCCATCGAGAATTCAACTCCTCGAGTTCGTTGGTTAACTTTTTGATATGGGGTTCTTCTCCATATTTATCTATTAAACTCTGCCCGGTTCGATTTACATAATGCAAACTGTTGGATTGCTCATGAATAGTCATCTGCAATTCCTGCAAGTGATTTGAGCGCATCAATTTACGGGTTCAACGAAATCCTAAACGAATTCGCACCTTGTACTTTTGCATCTGATCTTCTAGTACGTCAACATCGTTGATGACAAATTCTTCGGATAACAACGCTTCTTCGACATTGTTGATCCACGTGACAAGTGCTTCCATGGCTTCTATGTAACGAAGTGGAGGCGAACGTTCGAGAGTTTGTGCTAGTTGCCTTTGTTTTTCGCCTAGAATAAATTAAAATTAAAATAAAAAATATTACAATTTTAATCTTTATTAATTTACCTAGTTTAAAAACCATGTTTTCCCATTGTTGAACCATGTTATGCACGTCGTCAGTAATGGTATTTACGTCAAACGCTTTTTTAGCTAAATCCTTCGAAACTGAATCCAAAAAATTCAGTTCATTTTCATGATCTGTCAAAGACTGGAGCTTTGTCTGCAAAAAAAAGAAACAAATGTATAATTAAAAACATTAAAATTATGTGTTGGTAACAGCTGCACAAAGTGTAATTATCTTGTAATTAAAGTTGTTTTATGCAATAACACTGTATTATGTATGAGAAAGCTACAAGAAGATACAAATTAAATTTTTCAAAATTTAAACCAATTTTGGCTCTGTTCTATTTTGCATAATTTATTATACCGGTATTTTAATTAAGAATGCAACTAAATTCATCTTAAAGATGGTAATGATAAAATGGCATTCCATGAGAAAGACATGCGTCAATAATCTATTTATTATAACTTTTTGAAGCAATCGTATGACGAATTAAAACAACTGTTAAGATTTTTTTTTACCTTGCACTGTTCCATTAACTCGTTAATTTTCGTTGGGTCGTTGTAATGATTGTCGCTTTCGAGTAACCATTCGGCGAAGTCATTGAGTAGTTTAGCTTGGTTCTCTAATTCATCGTAGAACTTTTTCTTTTCCAAGAGGAAGTCGATTTTGTTTTTTCGGTCTTGTAATAAGACTTGAATGTCTGCCCATCTGGTTTTCAATTCTGTGATTGTCAAGTCGATTTCCTCAGCTATTTAAAATAAAAGAACATTTTAAGTATCGAAAAAGTTTAAAAAAAAATAAAAAATAAATAAAATTACGGTTTTTTGCTTCCAAAAACAGTTTATTCCAGGTATTAAGGATTTGTTCAAATTCTAAATTATGCGATTTGATTTCGTTTTCGGTGTCTTCGTAAAGAACCAACTGCTCGTCAACTCCCATGTCATCGAATGACGATTTCCCATTCTCGTTGACCATAATTAATTCGGATTCGGTTTTGTCGAGCCATTCGACAAATTTCGAAATCGCAGCTTGCATTTCCGGTGGAACACTGCTGTCCAATTTTCGTTTCTTGACACCACTTTTTTGAAATTGTTGCTGCTGTGAAATTAAATCAACGTAAATTAAGTGAGGATCTACTGTTTTTTTTTTTAACAGTTTGACCTACTTCTTGACCAGCCGTAACCGTCGTCGTAATGGTTTCTACCACTGTAACCCCGCCTGGTTCTTTTCGTGTCTTAGTAGTCGTTACGGTTTTTGTTTCTCGTGCTGGTGCAGCTGGTTTATAATCGACTCCCGACATTGCAATCTTGGAATGCATAACGAAAAAAAAAAACGAATTAAAAAATAATAAAATATTAAAGTGATAATAATCAGCTCACCTCTTTACTTCTGTTTTCCATTTGTTGAACTAAACTGTCCCATCTTTGTGTAAAAGTCTCTAATTTTTTGGCAATTTCGTCAATTGTGGGTGAGTTTTTATTCAACTTGTCCACCAACTGTTGAGCTGTGTCCATTAATAAATTAAACTTTTTGTGTTGAGCATCCATATCATGTTCCATCGACTGTAAACCACAAACTCAATTAACTCACTACAAAAAAAATAAAAAAAATCGATGAAACTCACTTGCAACTGTTTGACTTGCTCGAGAATGACGCGAGGATCAGCAACAATGTTGGCGTGCATTTCAGCCAGCACGTTTTCCTTTGCAGTTAACCACACATCAAACTGCACTTCTCTTCCTTGTAATTCTTCCCAAAGAGTAGATACTGTCTGCAATTCCAACCATTTATCTTCGGTCCATTTGCAAATTTCAGTCCATTTTTCACTTAGCGCCGACAGCTGTTCTTCCATTTGAATGTGGGCTAAAAATAAATAACGGTAAGTAGCATTAACTTTAAGACTCAAAACAACACTTTGCTATTTTTACTGTTTTCAGAACTGGTTTCATCCACTACGACAACCATGTTTGAGAGTGAATTGACAATTACTTGTTGTTTTTCAATGTCGTCTTGCAATCTCTGAAATTTTTAATTTTAATTAAGTGAGAAACAATTACTAAATTAATAAATTACTTTGTGTTCTTCGATATCGGCTTGCAATTTTGTTAAATCAGAACCCGCATCTGCCATAGTTTGGATTTTCCCATCCGTTTCATCTAACCACGTTCGCAACTGCTCCAACTGCTCTTGTTGTAACGTCATTAGAGACAAATGCAATCTTGTACAAACGAGAAATAATAACTAAATATTATTTCATAAATTTTTTTTTTCTTTTCTTATTAAAAATATACCTCGTCTGTCTGTCCATTGCCTTCAATCTCAAACTCTCCCATCGGTTGTTTAAGAGCTGCATCTGAACCGTTATCTCACATTCTTCTTCTGCACTTAATTTCCTGTCCGCGAGCAAGCACTGTCCTTCCTGTAACACTTCGCTGACTTTAATCTGTTGAGCCGTAAGATCGAGCATAAAGTGCTGTACAAATAAGAAATAGACAAAATAAATAATTAAAAATTTCAACGTATAAATAAAATAAATAAAATATAAATTTACCTCGTGCAAATGAAATTGCTCTTTCACTTCATCAATATTAGACAAGACCTCTCCGAGTCCAACCAATTTGTCTTCAGCATCGAGCAACCACGTTAAAACATCCTCTAATATACTCTGATAGGAATTCAAATCACCCACAGCCTGGAATTAAGGTATAAACATTAGTTACATCTTTTTTCAATGCTTTACACTGCAGAAATAAATTACCATGGTTTGACTAGATAAATCACGGTTCTCCATAGTAATTGAATCGTTAGGCAATGCTTGAAACAAACACATAATGTACATCACAATCGACTTTTTATCAGGCACTTGTGTATTGACATCTTCAGCATCAAGCAATCTCGAAATTCCAAGATGTTCTTGAGCAATTTTAAATGCGTGTTCTAAACGAAAATTTGGATCCCGACGAAGCAGTGACGCATAGTCGAACAGGTGAGGCCTTAAAAGAGCAAAAAATTAAATTAAGTTCAATGAATCGTGAACAACTTTATGATTTATTTTTTATAGCGATCAGATATAGAACAATATCTGACAATCGCAGTTCACTGATAAGCAGATTGTTTTAAACGATTAAAATGCACTATCATATTACATAAATTTGTGGATGAGAGCATTAAACGCAAGTCCGTCGCACCAACTGGTTGTAAAATTATTTACATCGACACCATGGTAATCTTGGGTTACTTTTCGGCACCATGCCAGGAGCGTCTTATCAAGATTTGACAGTTTTAAATCCTGCATTAAATCCTTTAATACATCTTGCACCTAATTTGTAAATAAATAAATAAAATAAATAAATAAATAAATAAATAAATAAATAAATAACATCAAAAAAAATTATTTAGAATTATCTACCTGCCAATGAAGAATAATACTCCACACAAGTCCTAAAATTAATTTAGGATTTCCATCCACTATGTCGATATTGCTGATGTTTACAAGTTTTACCTATAATATTTACTTGTCTGTTAAAGCTGTTTAAAAATTAAAGACGAAATTAAAATTTACATTATGTTGCTCCAAAATCTGCAAGGCACGATTCGCATTATTTATGTGGTGAACTCTCATACGGCCCTTCTCGCATCTCTACGAAAATATAGACAGGGCAAAGTATTAAAAACACATTATTTTTTTCTTTTCAGTGCTTTTTCTGAACCAATTCATATCCAGTAAGAACTTGAAGAAGTGCCAAAAGTCTGGTTCCATCTCTCAAATCACAATAAAGATCATTTATCAGTGGAAATTTGATCTAAATAAAAAAAAATAGAAATAAATATAAATAGTTTGGAAAAAAAATAGATTAAAAATTCTTTTATAATTTTAATTTCTTTATTTACTTTTGCTAGTTGTAAATTGATCCACTTAGTGAAACTTTTTCTTTGCACGTCTTCCCTTTCATCTGCAAAGAAACCAAAACACATGAGTAAATTTAACTTAATTTAACTGCATTTACTTTGATCAACACTTTTATCTTATTTTTATCATCAAAACACTCTCCTCTTGACTTGCTCATCTTTCATATTCCTCTTAACACGTTTTACCCCAAAAAAGCAGTGTATACTTCAAATGTCAGATGATTTCCCTGGGCCAAATGCCAAGTATTTAATCTTCACATTTTAAGTTTTGCAATGTTTATTAACAAGGAAGCTTAACATCGTATCTCTTTATGTTCCACATTTATAAATGCACTTAATTATCTCGTCCCACCATCAATTTAGACCCATTTAAACTTAATTATTTTCATCCTAATTTCGATCTTAATAAACTTTTCAATTCGTACTTGAAATAGTTCCATATAATAAAACTAAAATAAATATTTTTTTCCAGCTTACCATAATGAATAGATTCCATATTGACATAGTTATTAAGCGTATAAAACGAGATACAAATAAGCAGTCATCGTGTAAAATCTTAAAATTTTCTTTAAAAGGTCATAGAAGTATAAAATATAGCTATCGACAACTCATACATGCAAAACACTTTTTTCCTTAACTTTAATTCGGACTTTTTACTTGACCGGTCTCAGTCAGTGATATACTTGAATCAGTTATTTTAATTTTTTATGTGTGGCGATCATTTTTGTGACGTCACAGTGGCTCTATCTAATAAAAACTCATCCTTGTGTTTTGGTTTCTAACTAACAAAAGCGCGCCACACGGCAAGAAGTAGAAACGTTGTCAGAATCACGATCATAGATTTTCATCTCACACAAAAATGCCTCAGTAATTTCCTCATTTGCATCATGAATCAATGTATAATCTGATTTAAGCTGATTTTAAAAATAACAAATAGAAGTACCGGTTTCAAGGCTGCAACTAAAAATTTGCTGAATCTTAATAAATACATTTAAATTATGAAAATACGTAGAAATAATATAAAAAGAATCTTCGCAAATACAAAATACAGTAACAGCAATTAATAAAGCTAAAAAAATATTTTTAAATTAGTTTTGCTTTATATTGGGAAACATAAAATAAACAATCGTAAGATAATAGGAGGAAAAGTACGTGGTAAAGTACTCACAAAAGTGGTCCACATCGAAGTCCATGTCTATTGATTTTTGTTTGTTTTTTTTTGTTTTTTTTTTAAGTTTCACTACATGCTGGAATTGAATAAATGGTAGCAACAACAGACCGAATTTCCTGGTGCTTGCGCTGCGATTAAAGGAGAATGTACTGCGCTTGTTCTAAATGCAGCGCAAGGGTTCGTTGCCAAAAAAGATTCAAGTCGCAAAGCAGGAGCATGAGGATGCTGGGATGGAATGAGATTTCAGCGGTTTGCACAAGCAGAAAACTATAAATAAACAAACAGTATTCAAGATAGCGTTAAACTAGCAAAATGCATTTTCACATTGGCTGTAATAATAAGTGGAAAATGTGAAGAATCGTGAAAAGAAAATAAAGGATATTAAAAACAAAATACTTTATGTATATAACATTAAAACAAATATTACAACTTAAATGCAATTTGAAAATGATATCCGTAAATTAATAAAATAAAAATAACAAAATAAATAAATGAACGGAAGAATGATTTCAATTACATATACAATGCCATTTTGTAACAAATAATAAAATAAATAATTTTTTAAGCAATATAATTTATTTAAGACTAGAGTTGTGTTAATTTCGAGCCACCAAAATGTTCTTGTGTAAATAAAAAAAAAAATAAATGCTAACAAAAATTTAACAGTCCCAGTAATGGCAACAACACATTAATGTATTCCTTCATGATCAAAGTTTAAAACGCACAGTGGTGAAAGACTTCTAGTATCTAAACAATGACTAATATTGCAGAGCTTATTCATAAGTTATGATACAATTATTTTTTAAGTAAATATTGTACAATTGCAACTTAAGTTAGGTATGACTAACTAGCAGATTTGGATGCTTTTCAGCCAAAACATCTATTAATTCCTTAAAATGCATTAATTTTCAAAAAAAAAAAAAGGTTTTAAGTACATTAAATGCAACACCATCAACATTCAGATCTAGAATATTTAAAAACTGAGATAAAATTTCCATATCTTTCAGATTCATAACTATATTAAATTAAATATATGTACAAAAAGTAAATCTGAAGTCAAAATCTTTTTCTTTTCAAGCGCAGTTTACTTAGGCCAATCAAATGGCATGGGTATACTGTCTTGATAATTATGATCATACATCTGGTTGCGTACGAACTCTTCTTTGTCATCGGGCTCTGGCCAATGAGAAGCTATTTTTTCTTGGTACGCATATTTCACGATTTCCGTTGCTATCTTTATCGAACATTCGCGGACGCTATCGAGTGGGGGATAAAGCCTTCCTTCCTTAAAGTGCTCCTCGGTAACGAGTTGCGCAAGTTCCTATTGCAATAAAAACCAAATTAACATGTGTTAACGTGCGTTGTGCGTTGAGAATTTACTTTTGCAGCCAGAAGAAAGATCTTGTTGCTTATCGTGTACAATCCTGCAGCTATAACTCCCAAAGCAACGCCCGGGAAAATGTACGCATTGTTTCCTTGACCGGGGTAGTAGGTCTTACCTCCGAATTTCACGGGTGGAAACGGACTGCCCGACGCGAATATACATTTTCCCTAATGATGAAATAATCATTAAAACTTTGAATCTAAGAAATAAATCGTGAAAAATACCTGTGTGTATTCGTACGCTTGTTGTGCAGTGCACTCAGCTTTTACCGTCGGATTACTTAAGGCAAAAATCACCGGCCGATCGTTGAATTTACCCATCGCGGTAAGCACCTGCTCGTTAAAAGCACCAGCAGCAGCCGCAGCACCTGGAATAATGTATTTTATTACTTAATTAAATAATTCGATTTGGAATTTGTGATTATTACCTATAAGCACCGATGGTTTTATTTTATTAATCATGTCGGGTAAGTTCTTCAAGTGCTCGCTATCTTTGAGAAATAATTCCTTCTCGCCAGCAGCGCAATCGTCACGTCCTTTGACCAACAGACCGTTTTTGTCTGAGAGCCACACTCGACTGTGAGCTTCCTCCGATGAAATACCTTCAGCCATCATTGCATTGGCCAGAAGAGTGGCTATTCCTAAAGCAGCCTATAAAGTTAAAAAGACACTTTAATTATAAAAGATACGATTTATGTTTCGTATTTAATTACCTCGCCTGCTCCTAGGAAAAAGTAAGTATTGTCGACAAGTCTTCTATTGGTTATTCTCAAACTTGCCATTATTCCAGCAAGGGCAACGGAAGCAGTTCCTGGAACGAATTGATGATTTAAAACTTCAAAATGGATATTAAATTTAATGTTTTCTACCTTGAATGTCGTCATTGAAGGTGCAATATTTGTATTTATATTTCCGCATGAATCGAAATGCATTGTGGTTTCCAAAGTCTTCAAACTGAATCAAACAATGATGGCCATATCTTGAAATAAAATATATAAGTTGCATTTAGCATATACAGTTTTCATTTTGAGTCTAACCTTGCCACTACAGCATCCATAAATTCTTGCACGATGTCATCGTATCGATCATTTTGCACTCGTTTTTGTTTCAATCCGATGTAGAAATTGTCGTTCAACAACTCCGGATTGTTGGTTCCAACATCTAAGACCACGGGCAAACATTGACTCGGTTTTATTCCAGCTAAAGCAGTGTAAAGGGCAAGTTTTCCAACTGGAATTCCCATTCCATAAGCACCCAAGTCGCCCAAACCAAGGATTCTTTCACCATCAGTTATCACGACCGCCTTTACGTTTGGTTCGGGCCAGTTACCAAGAACCTCGTAAATATGACCGGCATCGTTAATCGTGAGGAAAAGTCCTCTAAAAAATTAAAGAGAATAAATATTTTGTCTATAAGCTTTAACTCGTTTAAATACTTCATCTACCTCGGTCTTCTGAAAATCAAGCCGTATTTCTGGCATGCCAATCCCACGGTCGGAGTATATACAACGGGCATCAAAAACTCAACGTTTTCACTTAACACGCGATAAAATAATTTTTCATTACGATCCTGCAATAATAACAACAAAAGGAAACGTTAACTTTTTGGAGGTTATCCAAACCAAACACATAAACTCATTGAAATAAATGTCGGAAGTTGCACCTGTAACGTCATTAAATAAATGTACTGGTTTAATGGCTCTTGGTAACGCTTCACATTATCAATGACTCCTGCAACTTGCTCTTCTTGTGTTTTGTAGCAAGGTGGAAGAAGACCGTGGATTCCAAGCAACTGTCTTTCCTTTATGGTAAATCCCATGCCCTATTTTAAAAATATATATTAAAAAATTGATGATTTAAAACGGAAGTAACAGCTGAAAATAATAATAACAATTTACTACTCATTAAATGATCATTAAAAAAAACAATTTCGTCATTCTATAGTTTTATTACTTTCATTAATCTTGGATCTCGCAAGTGATCAATCCCACGGACGAGTGAATGACAAATTTCGGATCCTCGCGCTCCATATTCGTAAACGTCTCGTGTTTGAATGTCGGTACACGAATTTACTTTGAGTAAACTTGAAACTGGTGCCGACTTGATCACCCTTTTCGGCGATCCAGAAGAGTTTCTGCAAAATGTGATACGAATTAAATTATTAAGTCACTCAAATTCATCAAGTTAAAGCTGGAAGCAAGATTTAGAAGATTTTTGCGTTGATAAATAGATCTAAAAATGGTTTCTATACCACTAAACGATGCATGCTCTTCAAGACGACTTTTTGCTTTTCCTTCAGCATGCATTAATTTACATGCACTCTAAAATCGAGTTTCTACTGTAAAAATAGCAAAGAAAATAGTTTCTACATGACATTCTACAATTATTCAATGTTTTCACAGCTTGCACCAGTAAACATTCATTGAGCGTGCAGTAATTTTCAAGCGAAATTCCACATAAAAACCTACGTTAAAATACGGATTATGTTGCTTGTCATTTTTGCTGAGCCCTCAGGTCGAAGTACTTGTGATTTTCTAAATGCCCTTTATAAATCGAGAAAAGAAGCGCCGGTCGAGCTAGAACTAGACAAGGACAATCACTCGATTCATATTTTTAACCAGCCAAAATCCAGCTGCAGCTTGCCATACAGTAAATGCCATCTTAAGACAAATCGAGGAACCACGAACCGGAAGTATTATCTATAATTTTATTTTATTTATTTTTTTAAATACACAAAACGTTTAATAAAATTTATTATTTGCTATAAAAATAATTATTATACCAAAATTTTACTTACTAAAGCTTAAAATAATTTTTCACGAAAAATAAAAGCAGACGATTCGAGACGACGACGACGACTCGTGGTACCGGTAACCGAGCACTTAAAACAGACGACGCAAAGGGGAAAAAAATGTCACAATCACAAAGTGAGATAGTGGCATACAGAATACTGCCCTTCATTAACAACATGCGCATAGCTATAGCTGTTGCAATATTACATACGCAAATTACGCTGCAAAAACAAGGACGAAATTTCTCAGTGTCCCAACTGTGCAATCTTTTAAACGAGAAAAAAGTGAATTGGAAATACCAATGCATGGATCTTGAAAAACAAATTCAATGTCTCCAAATTCAGATCAGTCTAGCTAAGGACTTAGGGACTCTGGATGAAAATAGTAAGTACCTTAAGATTTATTAATAGTCGTCTAATCACGAACTTTAAAAATTTTTTAAACTCTTACAGAAGATAGAGCGAGAATTTTCGTGCCATCACCGCAACACACCAAGTTTTCCCATACTTTCTTCGTTTTAAGATCATTAGAATTTAATAAAAACGAAGATACAAGTCGTGACGAATTTGTCCAGTGTTTTATGGTCGGAATAAGGTTCCTGGACGATGCTCTTGACAATTCCTATTGGCCCAATTCATTGCTGGAAACCTGTAGTGAAATTCTTGGAAGATCGTATTCACTTTTCACCGATTTACAACTGGATTTTGTCAAAGATCGATATAACCAGTTTGTAACCAAACATTTGCACGATATTCCAAAATTTAAGAAACTTAATCAGGTGTGTATATAAAAAATAAATTTAAAATGACAATTCATCATCAATTTATTTTCACTTTCAGCATTTTCATATAAGTCGTATAGAACTAGTGTTATCTAGCGTGATTACTGACGCCGATTTAAGTTTATTGGAAAACTCCATGATGTACGTACTTCAACAAACTGAAGAAATCATCATGTGTTTCACGACTCGATGTAACAACTCGGATTTTGAAATCACCAACTCATTGCTCGAAATCGCCAAATCAACCATGACACAAATGATAAGCAGTCCAAAATCAAACAAAATATATACTCTTTTTATTAAACTGTTTAACAGTATACACAAAATTTACGAATTGTCCTTGAATTTGCCGATAGTTAGTTACAAGGTTTGGCAATTAACAGAAATAGTTCAAAAAGCAACTGCAACTTAATTTTTGAAATTAAATTTTGAATTTCAAATGATAATGTGGTCTGTCGTCTCTGAAATAATTTCTTTTCTTTTGTAAGTCAACAAAAACCTTTTTTTTTTTTTAATTTCATTTTTCTTACATTTTTATTTATCGCTGAGAGCTGCAACTCCAGGCAAAACCTTTCCTTCGAGCAACTCCAAACTAGCACCACCTCCAGTACTGACGTGGCTTACTTTGTCTTCAGTGTCCCACTTGGCACAAGCAGTAGCTGTATCTCCACCTCCAATAATAGTCGTACAGCCCTTGCTTGTGGCTGCAACGACAGCATCCATTACCGCTTTGGTTCCTTTGGCAAAATTTTCAAACTCGAAAACACCCACTGGCCTGGAATAAATGACACTCTTAACATAGAATCGATTTTAAAGATAAATTTTATGGTTATTTTCACCTACCCGTTCCAGACGATAAGTTTCGCACGTAGAACAGCTTGGGTGAATACTTTTGTACTTTCAGGACCAACGTCCAATCCCTGAAAATAAGTTTAAGAAAAGTAAATTAAATCATCTACGGATGTTAATCAAAAGTTACCATCCATCCATCGGGGATGCCGTTGGTAACGTTTGCGGTACCCGTATCAGCTGACTCTGAAAACTTATTCCCCGTGATGAAATCGGTGGGTAAATGCATAGTGACATTGTTTTTAGCTGCTTTGTCCATTAATTTCTGAACGATTTTGGAACCATCTTCGTCAAACAATGAACTTCCAATCTAAAAATGCATTTTTTTTTTTTAATTTTTTTTTTTTTGTAAACGCAAAATAGCTTTTTATTACGATACTTATATTATTTTCACTCACGTTCATCCCATTGATCACTTTAAGGAACGTGAAGGCCATTCCACCGCCGATGACCATTTCATTCACTTTGTCTAACATGTTCTCAATCAACTGGATCTTGTCCTTTACCTTTGCTCTATTAAAACGGAAAAAATGGCAAAAAATGTAAAAATGATAATCTACTTACTCACCCTCCAAGAATAGCAAGAAAAGGTCTATCTGGGTTTTCCAACGCCTTGGCAAAGTAATCCAATTCTTTTTTCATGAGAAAACCTGCTGCTCTCTTCTCCAGTTTGATGCCAACCATTGAACTAAATAGATAAATCAATTAATTAAAATGGTTCAATGTTGTACATCATTTTTATCGCACCTGTGAGCTCTGTGGGCCGTACCGAAAGCATCATTAACGTAAACATCTCCTAGTTTCGTTAGTGATGCCCGGAATTTTTCCACATCAGCCGGTTCAGCTTTAATCTAGTATTCAATTTTTGAAATTAATAATTTAAATGGTAATGTAAACGTAAACCAATTGCACCTTCTTTCCGTTCTCATCAACGCCTGATCCTTCTTCCTCTTTATGAAATCGCAAATTTTCTAATAAAATTATCGACCCCGGTGGTGGATCTGCACAGGCGTATTCGACTTCGGGTCCGACACAGTCATTCAAAAACAAGACGTCTCTGAATGCGGAAAAAAAAATAGAAAACATGTTTTGAAATCATTACCGGTATGTATCTTGAGAATTTATTTTTTTTACCTAGATAAAAGCGTTCTTAGCTCATCAGCAACAGGTTTCAATGAATATTTGTCCATTTTTTTGCCATCTGGACGACCTAGATGGCTCATAAGAACGACTGATTTTGCTCCGTGATCCAACGCATGCTTCACGCTATCCAAAGCCGCCACAATTCTGTTTAATCAAATCAAAAGTGATGCATTTAAATGAATTATGCAAGAAAATATGAAAATATTTTCATTTTTACCTCTGATTATTAGTTATTTCATTAGTCTTCGACATCGGAACATTAAAATCAACTCTGCGAAAGTCGAAACAAAAAAGTACGGTGCTTAAAATGCCGCCAGAAATGTAATTCACATTCCAATACAAACATACCTCATAATAACTCTTTTGTTAGTAACATCTAAAGAATCAAGCCCGAGTTTCTTCAAAGTCATTTTGATTTTTAGCAAAATTTAATGCAACTAGTATGGAACTGTTCGAATCACGGCTTTAACCTTGTCCAAGGGGAATTCGCATGTGAGCAACTCAAACAGAG
>JAQFZP010000415.1:0-36983 GCA_034695745.1 Geophilus truncorum
ATGTGTTAGGTTTTCATGGCTAGTTCTCTCAGAATAGTGCGCACAAAAAACAGTCTTGGCTATTATTATATAAGATAGATCGGCGACGAATGTTTTGATTCTTCTATTAACCTTCGTATAACATCCTTCCAGCAAGCGGCTGTTTGAATTCCCTTTAAATACGGCAGATTTTTTAAAGCGTATTCGCATCCGCTAGACGTTACGGACGTGTTCAAAAGGTACAAATTTTCGATTTTCGAATTTTGCACGCACAAAAAGCGAAATCCTTCGTCAGTTATTTGTATGCATTTGTTGACGTTAAGAGACACGAGATTTGGACATTGTTTTCCAATTTCGTGCAAATATCGGTCGGTCACCCAATAATTGCAACATTCTACGTACGTCCCCGAAGATGATTTGTGGACGCAGTGGAGTTTGAGATCGCGAATCGTAGGTAAATCGCGAAGCGTTGCAGCAAAATCTTTAATTTGAATTCGTTGACAACACGATAAATCGAGATGAGTGATTCGCGTGCAAATATAACGTGTGTAATTGAGCAAATCTCGCAAAGACTCTTTGAATTCGTAAAGTTTGTCCAATTTTTTCGTGTAGCAATGTACGAAAACATCGGACGGCAGATAATGAGCTTTGATGAGCTTGAGGGATCGTCTATTTTCGTACATCTCGTCTATTAAGTGTATCGGAAGGTGCTTTACTAGATGACCAAGCTGTTCGAAATTATTTGCAACTGTTTGAAAGCACAACGATTTTAAACTTGGCACCGATTTCTGTCGCGGCATCTTTGATTAAGAAAATCTAACTGATTCTAAAAAAGTTAAATTGAGTGACTTATATGTAAACACTATCGGGCGAGACACTTACGTTATTGGCTCCAATGTTGTTGATTTTAAATTTTATAGTTGATAAACGATCTGCTTCCGGCAAGTTACAGAGCTTAGTGTGAAATAAACAGTTGACCAGAAAACACTTCGCCATCTTTCACTGCTTACGGGATCGAAAAACTAAAAATGATCCGCTAAAGCTTCGGTTATGGTTGATAAATGTAGATTACCGACGAATATTGACTACAAATCTGCATTGATAATTCTCTTTTCCTTCGTAACTGGAGATTTTCGTAGAATCGGTGAAGTCTGGGAACTAGAAAGTGATAAATTTCTAAAACACTTTTCTTTTGTTTACGTTTATATTTTCAATAACTTACTATAATTTGCCATTAAAATGGAACAGAATCGTAATTCGTGATTACCGGATTAAAAACGGGAATAATGTTTAAAGTTTAAACAAAGCACAAACATCAAACAATTTTGGAATAATTAACTTGTGATACATTTTGCCAATAAATACAAATCCAGTTATTATATAAATTATATAAATATTAAGAAATTTGGTTGAAAAAAATTACTTTTCTGTGACAGTAATAAATATTTTTATCTCGAGTGATTAGTTTATCTCACCTTGAAATGCACATCAGGTGGAGAAGATTACTGCGACTTAGAATTGAAATAAATTCTTAATGTAAATCTGGTTAAATCCAGCAAAAAAGGGACAATTCTAAAAATTACAGTCAATTTAATGAAAATATATTTTTGTGACACAAATTCTTGGTTAGTAGCAAAATAAACACATAAGCTAGCAAGTCAAGTGCTCAATTTCTGACCGTTACCTAAGAGGGATGTGCATTTAAGACAAAAATAACAACGTGAAAGACGAGATAGGGCGCAAAAAATGTAAGATCAATACTTGATGGGAATACACGAAGTAGGTTGGCTGACTGGCTGGCTTGTGAGGATTGTTGCAAGGAGAGTGATAAAAAAAAAGAAAAAAAAAAAAAAATCCGATAGGAACGCAAGTTTGAACGTATTGACAACATGCAATAAGGCATCACTTGGAAGGATCAAAGTAGGCCAGGCTGCTATCGTTTTATTGGGTTTAGTAAGAGTGAAGCAGAGAAAGAGGAGGGAGATGAAGATGGGACGAGGAGAAAAGGAAAGATCTGATGAAATCCGCAGACCCCGTGCATGCGGTGTAATTAGGTTGCTTTGAATGAGGACAGTGTGATCAGCGCAGTGCTGCCTGCGCGCGAATCAGCAATCGGATATTAGAAACAAGCCCAACTACCACACCACCAATGTGTTTGCATAATCGAGTTTTAAAATTGTGACAGCTCGAGTTGGCAAAACTGACAGGAAGGATGTGTAATGTTATTGCGCGAGGAAAGGGGATTTTGTCTGCCTTTTTTTATTTTTTATTTATAGAATATTTCTATGGAAACAACGAAAGGTTGTGTGTAATGTGATAAAAAAAACATTGTTAATGATGGTTTAGCATTTTTTATATGGTTTTTAGCAATGTTACAATTAAGGGCATCATAAGACTAAATAGGTTAATTTCTAATTTATTTTATTTTTAATTTTTCTTATGAATTTTTCGTGATTGTATCACTGTTAATTTATAAGATGTTGGCGGTTGTCATGTGCTGACAACAGTCGTTTCAAGTTTTATCAAGTATTCATGAAGAAAGAGTGACTCTTTGATGAAAACTTGATTAAATCTGTCATCTGATAGGAAAATGACTCGTCAATCAATATTTGACCGTCTAAGATTATGATGTTTTATTTACATTTCGAAATTCGCATAAAATATATTATTTAAGAAATGTTTAATGCATTTTAACCAATTTTTGCAAATGAATTTTATTATATATTATTATTATTTCAACTTGACGTTATTAAATGAAAATGTTCTTATCAAATTATTTCTCGTTATTCAACTGCAGCACAAGCTGAATAGAGGATTTTGATAATGAAGCTATTATTATTTAATGCCATCACACAGTGTAAACATATTAAGGCATCGCAAGGTAAGCTTAAATAAATATAGGGAAGTTGTAATTAATAGTAGATCTTATGTGCAGTTAAGTGCATTAATGGAAAACATTTTGAGCTTAATGAATAAGATTAACAAAGAAAAAGTTGAGCGAGATGAGATTTTCCATTATAACATGCAAAAAAGACTGTAATAGCCTGCAATTATCCACTCTTCAATAACAATTAAATGCTGCACAAAATGAAAGGAAAAATTAAAATTAAATAAAAACTGCGCAGGGGCGGGTAGAACTAATTTGTATTAATTAAAGTTGAGAAATTAGCAAAGTAAATGCAAAATAACATAAAAGTAATAAGTGTCTGGGCGCATTGAATGCGGTTTACGGTTTACGGTTGCTAGTTGTCACTAACAAGCTGCATCATTACGGCGTAGCAAGGTATCGATGCGTGTAACTTATTATTATCATCAATCGACTGTCACATTCACAGAGCGTCGTGTTAGAAATTCAATTTACACCCACAGTGGTAAATATTGTGTGAGTAAATAACGAATTGAATCACGTAATTAAAGTTTAACGGGAACAAAAGGTCAATTGTCCACTTCCACGAAGTTGATAGCAATGTATATCAATTGCAAAACTACACGCATTTAAGCGTAATTATGAATTAACGCATATTTAATTTTTTATTTGTAAATATTGTCATGAAGAGCGGTGATTAATACTACTTCCGGTTGAGGCAGGGTCTTTCAATTTTAATGACACTGATTACTGACATTATTTAATGCGACCCTAAAATTTCAGGTGCCCAGCTCAACCGGAAGTGCCATTAACGGCCGCTCCGAATTGCGAGGGCAGGAAATTGGTGTTATGCAGAGAAGTTATGTTGACACATTGATGTTTAACTTTATTTACTTTCATTAGCTGCCCCTTGGCCTTCCCCTAGCAGTCGATTCCCACTCACGTAGCTGATATTTACAGTGTAAACTGGTAACAGTAACTTAGAAATTAAACAAAATTAAATATTTAAATGGCCTTGAATTCCACATTCTTGGAAAGCATTACTGAAAAAAAAATCGAGTAATTACATAGGAAACGCAAATGATCCCTTTAAGCACCAACGTTGCGCAGCTTCAGAGCAAAATCAACGATTTTTTTTCTATTGTGACACTTAACTGCTTATTGATTAACGGATTTCATTGATCCGAACTGAAACACAATAAAACCTGATAAGATCTACCGACAGTTGTATATTCCCGGTATAAATTACTCCTTAATGGCTTTCGACACTTGTAATTGATTAAATTGAAAAATTAAAGAAAAATAAAAAGCCAAAACGCCCTGTCACCGATGAAAATCGGCGGTTTTCTCCATTCCTCCTCCTCCCAGTCGCTTTTAATAATCCAACGCGTGATTCGCTGCGTCTCGCTCACCCTAGTGGCGATTGGATGTAACTTTAGTAGCTGGCGTATTGGTGCCAAAAGCAGTCGCTAGCAGACAGCGAGCGTAGCGGATACTGAGTTAGATCTCTGCTCTCTTTTCAGCTGTGTTCTCGCGGAAAAAGTCGTTTAACAAGTGTGACACGGTTCGGAGCCAAGTGGGATCGGGCAGAGTAGCATGACTTGTGTTCCGTGATCCGTGTGTGGATTTGCAGTTCGAAGAAATGAATCGACACGTGAGGTTGTTGGTTGCTGCATGCATCTTTGTCCTTGTCATCATCCAAGGTAAGAGACATTGCTATTTGCCAATCAATAGTTGTAGGTGTGGTGGCGAGTCTAGTGTCGATACTCGTTGCGTGACTTTTACCGTATCTTCGTGTGCGAGAATATCTTGGCCAGCATGTTTTAATGAATAGTACATATCGGGTGAAGATGGTAATTTGGCGAATTACTTTATTTTTTGCGAGCTTTGTGCCGTTTCGTGGAAAATTGGAAATTTTCATGCATAAATTTAATTTAATTCGATCGAATTTAAAAGTTGCCAACGTTGTTTTTTTTATAAATTCGTAATTTAAAACGTAATGTTGACGTCTTTTGACTCGATAATGATCCACGGAAGGAATTTCTCGACCTATGAAATTGACTTTTAGTGACAAACTGTTTGCGTGAAATCTGATACTAAACACATGGTTTAATAAGGTAATTTGATTCTTTAATGGTTTCTTAGGTTTTTTTCTCGTATACATTAATAAGCAAATGACTTCATTAATGTTTACTCATTTTTTCCATTAAGTATTTACTTATTTATCACTTTAAACACGAAATGTATGGCAAATTCGGGTCGCTTTTCCAATAAGGTTCTAGCAACCGTCTTAGACGTGTCCATACATGAGTAACGCAGCAGTTTTAGTGCTTATTAATTACCTGCTTTATTGCAAATAAAAGTTTTATTTTACTTGTTTTGCCACGGAAAGAATTGTAACTTATTTTGCTGCATGAAATTTCATCAACAATAATTTCACCTGTTTGGGCGGTTTTACGAGCACTTGTAAAACGTCGTCGCTGAGTGCTCTGATCACGATCGGTCTTGTCCATAACTTTATTGGTTTCGGGGTATGTCTTAGACGGATCTTGTGGCAAAATGCAGCAATTTTATATTTTATATATTTTTCCAGGTCTTAGAAATTTACTATTTCGTGTCAACTAACAAATGAGTTTTTTTTTTTGGGAAATTTTCTAAACGAGGTTTGTGACATGACTGTCCACAGTCCTATAATTACTGCCAAGTTAGTCCTAATTTGCTTTTTGCGAAGTTATTAGCAAAAATTATGATTTATGTAAATAAAAGTAAAAAAAAAAAAAAATATATTGCAGCTGGTTGTCACTTTATCAGACTGTTAGTTTAATTTAGTTTAATTATTGTAACGTTTTTCAATGTAAATTGCATAGAAAAAATTTCTTAGAAAATCTTTTTCATGTTTTGAAAAAAAAATATTCAGTTCTTTAATTATTAACATTGGAAAAGAAATGGAAAAATGTAAAGAAAATTTCGATTAGATTATCCAATAGCATTTAACACGCATCTTTTTTGCCATTTTTAACTCACATATTGACCGGGCAACCGGTTTGTTGAATGAGTTATGAAATGCATACACAACATAATTTTTGTTGCCAAGTAGGTGTCAGTGGTAATTTCTGTTTAAACGAGCAAACAATTTATAATACACCTTTGACGCTTTTACTTTCTTCGCTTCATAAATTTTACATTCTTCTCAGCATTTATTCACTATTTTTGCTCTATGTGGTAATTTTCTTTTTTTTCTACTTCAATTAATTAATTAATTACTTACGGTATTTTATCTTTGTTGAATTAACGTGGAATTTACATAAAATCTCAAAATTTGCATTAAGTTATTAACTCTTAAAAAAAATTTACTTTTACTAATTAATTTCAGATTAATTAATATTTATGGAATAGTTTTAAAATAAAAGTTTGGATTTTTAGAGATTTTAAGCTCGGCTTCATTTAATAATTAAATATAAATGGAAAATGCGTGTTCGTTGCTGTCGGTTTTCGCACTGCACATTACACATAACATGGCGTAAAATGCCAAAAATGAAGTAATCAGGTGAAAATATCATTTAAATAGTGACAAAGTCAGTTTTATTAGGAATTTATTGTGAAATTGACTTGCAAGGATGTAATTTGTCATTTTGCGAATTTAACGAGTTTTACCTGCATAGCACTCGATCATCTGCGACCAGGTATAAACAACGATTGGCGTATGCATAAAGAACCTTATTCAAATCAGTTCCGCTTTACAAGACAATTATTGTTTATCGTCATGCAGCTTCAAGTTACAAATCGATTCGGGCGGCAAACACAGGGATTTAACATGTATTTACTTACGTTTTAATTTGCGGCGAACAAAAGATTTTTACTTTTTCATTTACGTTTTTAAATTGAAAGGAAAAAAAAATACTGTAGATACGTGAAAAGATTTACTTAATCTGGTAAATATTTAAAAATGTGAATGAGCAAACGAAATTTTTTTTCTCGAAGAAAGAGGAGGAATTAAAGATCACGTTTTGTTTTTCGTTAATGACAAACGCAGGGTGGAAAACGAAGCTTTTTATTTCATTCTTGTTTAAAGTGAAATTGTCATTTAGGAAAGCACTTCATTCTTTTCTTCAAATTAAAGTTGAATTTTGTCAAGTGAGTGCGACTCGTATTATTTACCACTGTTAATTAAAGCGTGAGGCAAAAGGAGCGATAAATTCACGTTATGTGCTAAATTAGCTTTT
The DNA here is from genome assembly GCA_034695745.1 of Geophilus truncorum. Classification (NCBI taxonomy): domain Eukaryota; kingdom Metazoa; phylum Arthropoda; class Chilopoda; order Geophilomorpha; family Geophilidae; genus Geophilus; species Geophilus truncorum. The sequence continues at coordinate 7,069 of JAQFZP010000415.1, forward strand.
GTTTTCTACCGGCGATGTAATTTTAGCGACTGTTAATGGCAACGGGTATCGAGGCCGTGTCAGAGTAGAAATTCGTTTAATTTAAAAGAAATATTTTTCACATGTGAAATCGATTTTAACTCGATTTACCGCTTGGTGCCGTCAAATTTCCAAGTCAATTAACTTCATTATGGCACTCGTAATTGACCAGTCGTTGTAAATCCACTTGATTTTGTAAATAGAGGAAGTAGGGTCAGTTATTACCACCCGACAAATTGCAGGTTTTCATTTTTTCCCCCTATGTAAACTTCCTGTACTTCACTGCATTGCACCGAGCAGAAATTTCAGAAATGCAGCCCCTGAGCTTCGCTGTCGAGCACTCGTAGGAATATAATGGGGCGATGATTTGAGACTTGTTTTAACCAGATTTGTCATTGAACAGAATGAATTTGGGAGTAAAAATGGCTAGAGATGCATGGAATGAAGGGGTTTCTGCTGAAGTTTTACATTGCTTCTCCCTTTTGTTAATACCTTTTAATGTTTTATACTAGCTAGAGCAGTAAATCGCATTAAAGACTAATTTTCCAAATAGCTTCGTTAACTTGCACAACGTGCCGGCAATCTAAATAATAAAATAAGCAGTAAAATGTACTTACGGATTCCAATCATAGAATAATTAATTTTTTTTCCCAATTTTTTTTTTTTTTTTTTTTTATTTTATTATTTTTGTAAATTTATTTCTCACACTTTTTTAGGTTTATGTTGAAATGATTTAGGAAATTGTAATTCTCAGTTACAAGATGACAAAATGAATTTCGCTAACTAAGTTGCCAAATACAATACTAGGGACGTAAAATTGCATTGCTAAATTAACAACATGAGGTGCTTGGGCAAGTGTTATTAAATGAAGGAATGTTATTTCATTAGACGTTTCGCATCATAACAAATAGAGCCAAAGAGCCTCCTTTATGTGGTTTATTACGAATAAAACCTGGTTCACAATTGTGTTCACACTTGTCCATACTTAACATAACAAAGCAAGGCGCTTTGTGGGATGTAAAGTCACAATTTCCTTTATCAAAACACCAATTGGCGTGTTTTGCCATCTATTGTTGAAAATTAAAACTGTACCGGACTTTACTACCGTTTATTTACTCTCGCTGGTCTACACTAATATAATACGGTACTATCGATAAAATGTCAAACTTTTTTTCTCGTTATGTGAAATTATGGTTTTAATATTTAATAACACATTATTAAAAGCTAAATTTTTTATTTCCCAATTGCCTGGAGTGAATTAAAGTCGCTCGCTTTATTTTTTCTTTCTTTCTACATACGGAAATATTAAAAATAAAAATACCAATAAAAAAAAAAAGCGATGCAAGTTATTTATAAACTCGACCGTAAGGGTATTGGCGCATCAATCAATCGATCAATAATAAAGTTTAAAAAAAAGTAAATTAAAAATACGGTATGTCAGTCTCCCACTAAAGCAAGTTTCTTATATTCATTAACGGGCGTAAGATCCATGTCTGTTAATTTTTTTTTTTTTTTTTTGTACTTTTTTTTTTTTACTTGAAGTTGTCAGCTCGCCTTGGGAGCAATTACACTTCTAGGAGGACGTGATGGGATGAATTGAAAATAACAGGGACAATATTTGAAACACTCACATATACACAGGAGAATTGAAGGGTCTTGCACCTCGGTTTCATTTAAAATTGTGTGTAAGAAGCAAGGAAACAGCGGTTTTTTTTAATGAAATAAAGGGTTAAAAGGGCTAAAAGTGTTGTTTTGCGCAGTGTTTTATTAATATTTAAAGTATTTTTACTTTTCTGAGTCTAGAGGGCGTGAAGGAAGTCGGAATTTGGCTTTTTGTGAGAAGAGTTGATTGATGATGAAAGGAGTTCGATTTTCTGTCGCGGAATGATTCTTCATTCTTATGCCGTGATTCCATTTCCGGTGTTATGAAGACATTTGTTTAAAATGTAGCGTTTTGTTATTATTTTTCGGGTTTGATACAGCGGGGAAATGGAAAAAGAATTGGAATGCGGGAGATTAGGGGGGATTTTTTTCCCCGTCGCTGGGTAAAATCAATTTATTTTTTCTAACTTTTTTTTTGACCAGAAAGAGGAAATGAATTTTTTACTATTTATTTAACATCGGTTTAAAATGTATTTTTGTTTCGACTTAAGTGCTTCCGTAAACTTTAATGGGCATTCTGAAGATATAATACATTAATTATTCACGTGTTGTAATGGCACGTTATTCAGTGGTATTGTGGGAATCAATTGAAGCTAACTTTCAGACTTTATCGCTACACGGCACACTTAGAATCGAATATTAATGTCTTGATGTGAATTACTAAGGTCGTTGCATATTTTAACGATTTTAAACTTTTATTTATAGTCAAATGCAGTGACTAATAAAAGCGGATGTAACTTTAATTTCTATGTGCTAACTTTTATCTTACGTGTGATGTTGGCAATCAATTCGGTGTGAGTTGTTTATGACTGGTTGACTTATTATTTATTACGCGCATTGCCAGCATTTTGTAACCACTGTCAAAACGAAAGCGGATGCACGTGATCAACAAATTTTCTAATCACATAAAACACTGTTTATGACTTTTACGTGTCGTAATATTTCTCACCGAGTTCCGTGGTTGGCTAATATTTACCAGTACCGCAATATCATGTATCGGTCAACTCGGCCCTCGAAGTGGGTCAAGTAGGACTTGAACCGGAAGTGATCAGAGAGTTTAAAGCTATAAATCTAACCGGAAGTGTTGTATTTCAAAGAGAAATCGATAGAAGAAATGTCTCGAATGTGAGAAAAACAATAAAATAGTTTCGGGGACAGATAAGAGTTTGATACTTGGCAGCAGAAGGAAAACCAGAGGCAAAACAACCTTTGATATTCATCGACTTGCGACTGTGAGGTGATGGAGGAAGTCACGTAACTCCAACTGCACTTTGCGCACACGTTGGCAGCATGCAAAACAAGACAGCTATGCAGCGAAGCCAGCCGTTTTTTCCCTTATGTAAGCGACGAGATAGGATGTGTGTGCTTATTTCTATATTACCGTTCTGTTTCCAATTGGTCTTGTACATGAGCTTTCTCGTTCAATGAGACCTCTTGAGTTGAGTCGGCACGCGCTCACGTATGAATCATAATGGAGCAGAAAAAAGGCTGACCTGTTGTGAAATGTTTATTTAATGTGCAGGCAGTATAAAAAGAGGCCTTGTTTTTCTTATCCTTTTGGACATACATTTTATTGATGTCTATTTCAAGATTAATATTTATATGGGTAGCATTTTTCGAGGTTGTTGGTGCGACTGAATTTTAAATTCGATTTGCGCTTGCGCACTGTGCAATGTCTATTTTGCGTTTTAATAAATTATAGCTGCTTGTTTTTACCGGTAAACAACCGTGAATACTTTCGAGCGTGACTTGGTTAGTAATAGTAAGAAAAGAAAAAATTGTGATTTTTTTTTCTGAAAAGGTGTTTGAGTTTAAAATTTGATTGTACACGTTGAAATAAGTGAATCAATTTGTACCTAATAGAGATTTTGTGCAAGCTAAAGTGTGACGTTTAAATGGTTAAAACGTAAGACTATGAATGGAAATGTCCAAATGATCAACCATCGTAACGCAAAAATTGTTCAGACGAATCTGATTCTCCAATTTGTTTTTAAAGACATTTTTAATACAATATCACTTTTTTGAATGCAAGTATTGTTTTTAAATTGCATGATTATGGGTTGTTTTGTACGTTTTCACAAAGATTTGCTTGTGCAAGCTCTCCATAATCTTGTGGCGGAAACTGACGCACGTTTATTAAGGTGTAAATTTACCTCAAAAAAGTAAATAAAAGTTGTTTAGCGAGAGTGTAAATTTACATCTAGAGTGGTGCTTATCGTTGCAAAACCTGTTTTAAAGTAGTAAAATTGGTATTTTAGACTTATTTTTATACCGGTACGCTTTTAACACTGTTATTTCTATGTATAGGAATTTAAAAAGGAATTTCTAGATTGGTTTAGAATGTAATTTTTAAGATGCTACACAGCCGGTCTCATAAAAAAAAGACAAAACTTGTATAACTTAAACACCAAAAGAAAACTTTTTGTTTTACACCTTTCACCTCAAGAGACAGTTTTATTTTTTATTTTTTCTCACATTTTTTTCCATCGATACCAGTACGGAATTGTTGCGGGGAAAAACAGAAATATCTATCAGAAGCTGTAAATCCCTTGGAAAAGGTAACATCAATAAATCGTTGCAGGCCTCCAAGGTTGTCGGTAGCCAAGGCGAATAAAATTCCACCTGAATTTGGGGCATGAGAAATCTTTTTACCTTGTTCTGACGCTTGAAATGTGAGCTCTAGGAACAATTTTCTCAACTACTTGTTACCCCTTCTTTCTGCTTGTATCAACTCACACAATTCGCCCTCACCTCTGATTGGGGCAACCTATTTCTCTTTTATTGATCAAAGGTAATTTTTTTCTCTTTTTTTTTTAAGATGTCTTTGTAGGTTTGCCTAACACATCCCATTCTATGTGTTTTGTCTCAGATCAATGCTATTGGAAAAGGTAATCAAGGCAGTAAGGAGGGACTTTATGTGGTTGCAAGTAGAAATATTTGATTGTAAAAACTAATTGGCTGCTGGAATTATTTTGGGATTTTTTTTCTTTTGTTTTTCTTGGAACTAGTTTAATTGAAGTGCAGGAATTTATGTCTGTTATATAAATGTAAGAAATAACAAAGAAAAATTGAATAGGAAATTTAGGATAAGGAATTTGTTGGTCTAGGAATTTAATAAGTTGGATTTTGAAAGGAATATTTAGGCCTAGTCATGCAAAGAAATAATTTTATTATTTATTTTTGTAACATGTTTTTTTATTTACAATTTTTATTATTACATGGGGCTAAACGTTTGTTTTAAAATCCCACAAGGATAATAGATTCGAATTGAATAACACACCGAAACCGTGTTTCGAATATCGTCATTTGTGGTATGAAATTGTGGTCAACAGATCATCAAAGATGAAATTGGAATTTTGTCTGCATTTGCATCGCAATTACGGCTTTCAGTTGGCAATCATTTACATAAATTAATTGGTCAATCCTACCTTTATTACGAGCAAGCAGCTCACTTTTTTATTTTCCCTTCGTTAAACATTTAAATATTTACAAACAAACATTACTTAACCCCTTTTTTACCTCAAAATATTTACTCGGTTTTCTGACACCGAATATAACAAATTTATTTGTATACATCTTCTTGTAAAAACATAACTCACATGATAGGATAATAATGGCCGAAAGCACTTAACTGGCATTTAGCTGCAATTTCAATATCTTTAGTACCATTTGCTACTTTAAGAAACCCCATTTAATTTGTCTTTTTTCCCTATTTATCTTTTTTTTTCTGGGGTTATCCAAACATGTACAAGTTTTTAGCAGACTATAAAAACGTGTTTCACAACTACACCCACACCCAAACAACACAGAGCAGAGTGAAAAAAAAGACAGTTGAAACTTCATTTGGCACAGTGACAGCTCATATAGTAACCATTAATCATTCCCCCATAAGCTCAGGTTTAAAACGAAGATGAAGAAAAATTAATATAAAAAAACAAACGAAATAAAATACCAGATGAATGAATCAATATCAATTTGCATTTGACGTAACAAAATGAACGTGTAAAAGGTGAAGCAACATAATTTAATTTTTCTTTAATAAATAAGTTAAATAAAAAAATAAAAAAAAAAATAGGGAATTTTGAAATTCGAGCTTTTCCTTGATTCGAAAGTGGCAAAGTCCAATATAAAAGGCAATGCAGGCAAAACACCCCCATAAAGAGTGATATATGGTGGAAAGAATGTACAAGTGTAGTCGCTGCGACGAGAACGCATCTATTGGTGTGAAGTAATTTCTGAGGGGCCACAAAAGAAATTTGATTAAATCGGTGGCGTATGTTATTTGTGCAAAGTCATAGTCGATATTGCATCTGCTTGAAAGCCAAGTCGTTTTTTTTGCCCGCTTCTGCGCAGTGTATAATGTATGAGTTAGGAGAGTGTCAACTAACTGATTATGCTCGACACCAAGCACCTCGCCATTAGGGTGTGTGTGTGTGTTTTCGTGCTAAGAGCTCACGATGGACAGTAGTAAATTAAATTACCACGCGCACTATTTTTACTGCGCGTAAAACAAGAAAAGTAGGGTTAATAAAGACTGTGCACATATTTGTCAGTTTTCATACGTTAGTAGAGTTTGCACAGATACGTATACACATAGAGCAATTCTTTCGGGGTCGGACAAACTCAAATGTCATGACGAGAGTTGCAAGATATATGAAGATTTGCAATGATTTTTTTAAAGGTTTACAAAGATTTTACTGATATTTTTAGATTTGTCACGGATTTTTAAGAATTTTGGAGGAATTTTTTTTCAAAAGATTTGAGATTTGCAAAGATTTGGAAACATTTTTAGAGATTTTTTTGGATCCGTGGGACGACATTTTCGAGTTTGTCCGATTCCTAGAATTCTTTAAAGTGTGCAAACTCTCTAATTGTCAGAAACTCCATTTAATGCTACCCGGGAGTTAAGAGAGGCTGAAACCTAATGATTTGTGGGAAAGCTTAACTAGTTTTGAATAATCGCATCATCTGGTTTGGATGTTTGTGCAGCACACTTTAATTAATTTGTTGAACAACAAATAGATGGTCACTCGCACTTTCCCGGACATCCGGCAACCCTTGACCCGCCTTCCCTCCCCCTTTTCCACCATTGTTCTGGAATATATAGCCTTCCTGCTTTCATCTATGGGTTTTGGTCTTCACTAGTGGTTTCCTCGTGGAAAGACGCATTAAAGCATCGCAAAGTGATTCCTTAAAAAACGAAAAAGTTTGAAACGAGCAGAAAATGTTGGAATAATTTTATCCGTTGCATGTACAACTGGCTTTAAGAAACACGTCATGTTTGTGTGAATGCATTTAAATTTGTATGCTTTGCATAATCAATTTGCTCAGTTTAAAAAACAACACTTTACAATCGTGCGGCGTAATTGGAAAAGGCAAATAGGAAACAGCCAAATTGTTGTATTTGTACTTTTCACTTAATTACTGCATTAAAAATTCAAAACGCCAATAGTTGGTTCCGAGTTGCCATTAGGACCTCGAAACATCGTGACGCTTGACTTTACGCCTCGTTTGCAGCCATTTTGTTCGCAGTTTATTGCAAATAATAATAACAATTGCATTTAATTAGTGATTAAATGTCTGCAGAAACAAAATTAGTTGCACATTTATCGAGGTGTATTCTGGTAAATCAACAAATGCACTTGTATTAGAAAACAACGTGAAGGAAATAAATCTATTTACATTACACTTTGTGTGATAAGCTAGTTTTCAGTGAGAAGCACTTGATGGAAATAGAGTGAAGTTTGTTGATCTAAATATTAAATTTGTTATTGTAAGATAAATCATTCAAGCGAACAGGTGAACTGTTTCGAGAGGATTTGATTTCATTTAAAGGAACGGCGCAAAACATTGCAAAAGGAATGAATGTCAGCTTTGCTGAATGTTGTAGTACTCTTTGATGGCTTTCTTTTTATAGCCCTTTGACTTTTACAACAGGGCTGTGAGCTTTGACCATCCACAACTGTCTTTTACATGTCAAGTAAATTTACTTAAAGAAAAAAAAAATTAAAGTTAAATTTTTTTGTTTGATTTTTTTTTCTCACCAGGGGGCGATTTGGGAAGGCGCGAGGGGGCGGAGTGGACTAAAAGGTTATATGATGCGAAATTCTTCCATTCCAATTCGATAGCATAGGTTTTCGGGCTTGTTGCAGGAGGCAGGGCACAATTTTCTGAGATGTTTCTTTCTCCATTTTATTGATTCCACCCCCGAGTCTTTATTTCCTGCGAACCAGCATGAGGGAATCTATTCGTCTGGAAGTTAGGATTCAGGTGACAGCAATGTTGATAAAGGCTAGAACAGCCAAAAAGATCCTGCTTCGAGATTCCACTCTTAAACGCGGTCTTGTGCGGCCTTGGCACGAGATTCTCTTAAAAATTGAAATACAATTTTTCTTTTTTTACTGTTCTTTATTTATTTTATTTTTTTTATAATTTTTCTCTAAATTTGGAATTCTATAATTTTTTTTAGAAATGGAAAGATTTTTTTTTTTTGTTTTGTTTCGGTCTTATTAATGCTCTAGATATTGCATCATTAAATGTAAACTAAGGAAATAAATCCGGGCACGAGCGTCGTTATTATAAATCGCTCTATCCAGGCGCAATCAATGAAGTATAAAGTTTGTTGTAATAGTATGACAAAAATTAGGTGCTTATCTTTAAATTATGTTTATTTTCAGCTGTTGTGAACTAAATGACACAGAAAATGATGTAATAAACGATTCTGGTGTTGAAAATTTTATGGTAAATTGTGCTTTTAAAGGTAAAGTGAACCACTGCTTAGTGTTTCTGTTGTTGCGAGTTTCACGTACAAGTATGATCAGTTGGTGTTGCATTATTAAAGGCGAAGTTTGTGGCGTTTGTTGATTTTTTTCTCCCCCTTTTCCTCTTCTGCTTAAAGTTGTATTTTGTTTCGAAATTTCCTTTGAAGAAAATCTGGAGCAATTGCTGCTCAATTTACTACAAAGATGTCATCTTTCGGGAAAAGCCTAAAGCGCTTCGATTTGAAAGAAGTTGAGCTTGAAGAACAAATTTATGTGACTTGAGAATGCATAGAAACAAGAGTACGATCGTACTACCACCTGGTGTCGAAATTTTTCATTAAATAGCATTAACGTTTCACATTTCAACAGCATAGGCTATCAATAATTTTTTTTTAAATGTCAATCTTTAAGAACCATTCATGTGGGTAAATAAAACCTAACAAAAAAAAAATTAAAGTTGCCATGGCCACAATATTTTGTCAACTTTAATTTACAAAAAAACAAGAAGTTGCAATTCACGCTTTTGAGATTATCGATGCCACTTCCACTACTGCAAGTTTTCTAAGCGAAATATGTGCCGACTTTTCGTTATCCTTCATTGCGCATTGACTTTTCGAATTGTAGTCACGTGTTAGATAAGTTGTATTGAAAATAGCTGCCATACAGTCGGGCAATAAAGGACAGTTTATTGCGCGCTGGAAATCGTTAACGCAAAATTACGCTCAGCATATATCAGCAGTTGCATTTTGCCGAAGAGAGAAAAGTTGTAAATTTTTCAACTTGTATTGGGTTTTTGGAGAATTTACGTGCGCCTTGATGAAATTAAGGTGGCGTGGCAGAGCGTCGAGGATTTCGGGTTTGCAGTTGGCGAAGAATTTTACAAGTTAGTAGTTAGCGGGTTCTGCTTTGATGTGGTGTACTTTAGCCATGAGCGTTGCTAATAAGCTGAGAGGAAATGAATCTTTGATTAAGAATAAATTTGCCCTTAGTTTTAGACTTCAAAGTTATTTTAATTTTTTTTTCATGTAAATGAAAATAGTTATAATTTACTAATATTGACAGCTGACTGTTGTTCGTAAAAGTTTCATGATATAAAAGGAGTTTTCTGTAGAGATGTTTGAAGTGGTGAAATTTATTAATGAGTAAAAGTCACAGCTTTAATGTTTTAAATTTGCTTTACTAGAGGGGAATTTAGTCTTTAGTGTTTTGGTTTTGGAGAGAAAGTGACGATAGTGATCAAAGGTCATTTGCAACAATGATGCATTGTTTTGCCTCAAACAAAATCCTGGGAGCGGATTCACTAAAGGTATTGCTAATAGCAGCATTATACAAATGTAGCATAGCAATAGTGCAAAGTTACAATAAAATTATAATTTTTGCAAAAGATTTTACATTTTGGTTATCTCTCCAGATGCATTGTTAATTTGAAACCAAATTTTATTGCTTTAGCAATAAAAAAATTTTGTGAATTCCGATTGGAAAATTGTTGCTAAGAGAGTTTGCAGGTAATTGATTTAACGTTCAAATTAAAAATTGAATGTTAAACATAAATTCAACAATGGATTCTGTTAGTTACTGTATAAATGCAAACTAGCAACAATTTCTAATTTCGCAAATTTGCTATTAATAACAAATTTTGGTTGATATGAGTTTTATAATGTTGTGAATACCTCATGGGTTGCCAATGAAACAAATATTCTCTGTACATTCTTTTTAAAATATTAACTTACATAATTAATTTGTGACACTCTAGTGATGAAATCGCATTCAATTCTTCATGCGTTTAATCTAGGCTTTACGCATGACAGAATTATGCAACTTTCTAAAGTAGGGAAAGTTAACTGGATGCAAAGAAGAAAATCCCGTCATGTGGCAGAGCATTATAGAGATGCGTTTCAATATGTCCAACATGTTGCATCGTCGATAAAACCTCATCATGTGTCCTTCATCGAACTCGTATCGGGTGTATGCGCAAAGGTTTTCTCCTTTAATGCCGGCATGAACTGGGTGATCACGAGAACTGTATCACGGATGGATTCCCAAGACGCAAATATTCTTTCTAGCTACACTCACTCCAAATGCATACAAATGTTAACTTGGCTTGTGCAATTCTTTTCTTTTTTCCTTCTTTCGTTTATTTTTTTTATTCTATTTCACCATTGTCTTTTGATGTTTACTTTTATTTACTGCTGCTTTTTTTATTTTTGTTTTTCTTTACATTTAAACGCGACGTAATTAATTGATTAAAGTAAAGAGGCTAAATTATAAAAGGAATTTTACAGTGTGGTTGAGTTTGTGCAGTTGATTATGTCTTTTGTTTGAAGCTTTCTCTTCTGGAACTATTTTACGCCTAATTTCATTTTTTCAATGGTTTTATTGTGGAGTTTTAATTCCAATGGGAAAATGGTGTTGTTTTGTTTTTGTTTTGATAATTTGATTTTAAGTTAAACTGTTGACGAAAATGTGAATTGTAATGGTTACTGATCTTTTTGGTTAAAGGGTACATTTTGTTTGTTTAGAAACTCGAAATTTCAGAATCGTTGACAAAAAGCAACATGATCTTTACAGCTGAACCGGAAGTTGTCTGAAAAGTTAAACTTCAATTTTGTTCTTAACTTTTTAAAAAAAAATTCTACATAACCCACAACATTTAAAAACCATTCTTTCGTACATGAAGTGTTGTTTTATAATAACTCAGTTAACAAGGCGTAAACTTGATAAGTTGAAGGTGCTGCAGAAAAAACTAAACGTCTCCCTACAGACCAGCACTCGTTTCCCCTTTGCCAATGAAGTTTGCACAGTACAGAAGAAAATTCATTTGGGTGTCAAATAATTAGATAAAGTTGGCTTAAAGTTGTTATCTTAAACAATGTGGGGCCTTTCACAAGTGTGTTGTTTCGTAACTAGGCAACATGATTGGCGAACGAAGGTGTGCGGGGAACAGAGGAAAAGAAACTTCCATTTGTTGAGAAGAGGCAAGCGAAAGTGTCTTTAAAGTTGAGCAGATGGAAGAAACTTGATAATGGGGCAAAAAGGAAAATAATTTGTAAATAAAAAAAAAAAAAACCTGAAATGTTTTAAAATAAATTAATGTCGATTTCTCAGCTTTATTTACGCTCTGAAAATGTGTCATCAGTTTGTCACGCAGTTCGGAGATTGTTATCTCTATTAGCAACTGTCCATCCCACCTCTTAACCTTTCAGAAAATCCTTCTTCATTGTGAAGCACATAGCAACCCTTTTCATTAACCTTGTTATTACATGTGCACACACCCTTCACTTAGTTAAATTGTAGCATTAGAAATTAAGAGGCAACACAATACAGCGTTTTTCAGTTGAAACATTTTCTTTTACTACTAAATGTCTAAAAATATTTTTTGGGTTCATTTTTATTGATTCACTTTTAAAGATTCAGATTTCATTAAAATAGTTCATTTTTAATCATTATTCACAATCTCCTTGGAGAATTAATTAAAGTGGATTAAGTTGTGGGATATTTTTATTTATCTAAGCTTAAGGGAAGTTAAGAAAGCAATATAAAATATTGGTATTTTTTCGGTATGAAAAGATCATTTCTTTTAGCAGTGACCTTTCACTGTCTGCAGAAATAAATAGTGGCATTTATTGACAAGTGAGATAATAGAATGGACCAAATTGCAACATGCTGAATTAAACCCTATGGCCAGAAACCTGTTTTTCCCTATCGTATAATGGAACAACTCGAAGGTAAACGATTGGATGTTTGGAGTAAACAATTAGTCGAAGGAAACCAAAAAAAAAAAAAAAAATAAGAAATAGCTTTGATGCCACACTTTTTCTGTGCAAAAAGAAAATAAGGTACAAAAATAAGAGTCAAAATTGAATCGTTTACTTCAAAATTGTATTACCGGTATTTCAAATTTGATGTGATTGTAAAGTAATGGAGAAATTCGTAATGCTTAAAGTGACAAACAACAATTTCACTATAAGTAAAATCATCAGAAATAAATTATTAAATGTACCGAAATTTTCCTTATACTGTAAACCAAAGCACTTTTTCCAGTTCACTTTTCCTTTACCTCTTCGTCTCCTAATCTGATTTAACATCAAGTGACAAGTTAAAAACCTGTTGATGACATTTGTATCACTTTTACCGAGCGTCAAATTTAAAGCAAGCGTTACATTGAAAAGCAGTTTACATTGAAATGCAAGTTGGCATTTGGAAAACATCTTCTAGAAGTGAGTGCAAACGCGAGAAATTACACGCCAATATCGGGATGTGTGGAACTGGGCTAATGATTAGTTGGAAATGGCAGGTTGTATCTCACTTTAGTCTCGGGCTCGGATCAATGTCTGGACAGAAAGTGCTCATATACCCAGGTGTAAATTGGCTTATTAGGAGCCCAAGGATACTCTGCTGGATCCGAGCGGATGGTGCCTTGACCAATGGTTAAAGCGAATTTTGGGGCAAGTTTATCTCTGTCCGGAGACTATTTGAGACGGTGTTATGTCGACACAAATGTACAGCTTTCATCATCGAGTGGTGGCGTTAGTACGAAAGCCCCCGACGGGCCAACTGGAATGGATGTTTCGTTATAAGCAATTTCCACCTGGTATCCATACGGCTATAGTTTTCTTCTCGTTTAATGGCTATGGACTGATGAAGGATTAGTCCGAGATGAGTGCGCATTGCGATAAAATTATATTTATACTATACTGGGATACAAATTCTGAAAGCGGTTTAAATTGCTTTCATGGGTGATACTAAGGTATAAATTCCTCACATAAAAATCTATTTTATTCTTTCGAATGCTGTGGGGCTTTTCTCTAGGCATAAATATAACGTTGGAGAAGTGAAACAATGCATTTATGTAAATTAGAATAATGCATTATTGGATTTGATTCTGAATTTAATCAAAAGTTCATTTATTTTTAAGTTTGACGTTTTAATTTATTTATTTGTAACCCTATAGCTCTAGGTAATAATGAAATATAAATTGATCTAATAATAAATTATGATCAATATGCTTCATCATTGTTTTACGAGTTACTTTGCAATGTTCATCTTTTTGATTACATTTACAGTTTCATAACATGATGGAAAAGTTTTAGTGATATGCCATTCTAGTAAATAAACAGTTGGAAATTACATTTATAAATAAGTAAGTAAACATAGCGATATAAGCAACAATTAACTTAATATTTATAACTAACAAAATTCATTGTTGAACTTATGTTTAATATACAATTTATAATATACGTTATAATTTATGTTTCCGGCAAACTTTAATATATAACAAAAGTTAAATATTATTTTAAAATTCCTAACTCGTAGTACATTCACTTATATAAAGGTTTCCAGTGAAACCATTATCAGCGAAAACAGTAACTTAAAATTAATTTTAAATCTTTATAATAAGCTTAAATGGGATTTCAGATTTAAAAAAGACGAAATATTTAATTAAGTTTACACAATATCGCTTCCTTTTAATTTCGCAACATCCCAAGCAACAAGAGTAGTTTTATTGTTATAAAAGTTCAATTAGTGTCGTCTCTTATTAAAAGTTTACACAAAGTTTGCAGTGCATCAAGTTAATAACCAATGTCGTGTGGGCGAACGAAAAATTATGGACGTGGTCATCGGAAAAATTGTCCATTAAACTACAAGACTCAGCAGTTGTAAAACTTGTTAGTCTTATTAAACGGTGGGCAGGTATAGAGGGCAAAGGTCGAAAACATGGGATGACTCGAGAAAAGCCAAAGTTGAATGGCTTTGCTAAACGTCTTCTACTTCATTTCCCAAGAATAATGAAATTGTGGAAGCGTCTCAAAATATTATCAACATTCCGCTGAGGGGAAAAATGAAAAGGATCGGGGCAATAATTAGAGGTTGATCAGTTTTCAGTTGATTTCTTTTCTTTTCTTTTTCTTTCGTCGAGAATTTAGCGAGTTGAAATAATTATTAGATTTGACACTCCAATTCATCTCTTATCAATCTGATGCGGTTGGATAAACTAATTGGTATAAGACTACGAGTTAGTTCTCCATTTTTTTTTTCAAAAGCGATCAATTATGGATGCAAAATTTGTCGAGCAAGCAGTCATTAAAAAAATGTTTATTTCGGCTCGTTCGAATGGAAAATGCTCGTAAAATGTAAGTATAAAATCTAATCAAGCGTACAAATTGGTTGCAGAACTTCTATTATCGCATCGGCGATGCGTTTTTACACTGGTGGACGATGTGGATCGAAACCTGGCGGTAGTTTTGGGTTGTTTGGATTTGATGAGGTGTTTCAAGCACGGATGCATTGATTCTGATGATGATGATGGTGATGTATTGTTTAAGGTTGCCAGCGGCTACTTTGGCCATGCGTGACCTGTCACATGACATTAAATAGTCTCAAGTCTAGAAATCAACATACACACTTTAATGAATACACAAGCGTACAATGTTTCACAGATCTTATATAAAACTATTGTTTTTACAGAACAATATATTAATCACTTATTTATTTATTTAAACACTCATTAAGGTACATCAATTATTGGGCGTTGTTCAATAGTGGCATTTAATATTTTTGAAATTTGGTTTTAAAAATGACCAATCTTACGTTAAAAAATGAGAAAATTACTGCTATAAACTTGGCGATGAATTACTTAATGCAACAGTTTTGCCTTTACTAAGGTGTAAATTATGCTTATAAGGTTTTATGCTGTGTTTTAAATGAAGTTTTTCAGAGTGGTGGGCGCTACATAAATATTACTTAGCGTCTGTTTCTTGTTGCTTGCTTTGATGATAAATCAACAGGAAATTTGTTTGCGCTATTAAGAAAGGTGTGAAGTAGGTTCATGATCTCTGTCAGGTAATGACAGTGTGTTTGCTCAATGATAAGTCACAGTCAAATTTGTGCAAACACGATTAATCATTAGGAAATTGTTGAGGAAAAAATAAGTTGGGAACTAGAAGTTTTCACTGGAATCGAAAAGATTTTTTTAGAGGAGATAAGAAAATAGAAATGGTATCATGATACAACCAGAGGGTTTTTCCGTTTTCTCATTTACCGTAAGCGTCTGGGTGGAATGTCTGGTATTATTGATATCTGGGCTGAGATATTGTATTATAAACAGATTAAAGCTAACCAACTACACTTAATGGAAGAAGACTGCTGTAATACACTTTGCTCGAATTACTTTACAGTATGTCACTTCAATTATAGGCAACTATTTGACATTTAGCGCTGATTTTTTAAACCAATAAAATACACTCATACCTCGCTATGTGGCCGAGATCGGTTTCTGACAAGTTTGCTGTAAAGTGAAAATGCCGTATAACGAATCATAATACATGTTATGTATACGGCAAAAATTAGGCCGTAAAGCGAAATGCTGTATAAAGAGCGGCGGTATAACGAGGTACCGGTATGTGTGTATCACAAATTACACATAAATAAAAAAATCTCTAAAACAAAAGTTGTAGGTGTACACTTTAAATGATAAGAAATGTCAGTTAGATTTACATATTTTTCATTATTTAGCTGAAAAAAACTGAAGTTTTGGGTGATGCAGTGAAGTTTATCTGACTTCAGGGGCAGCAACTGCATTTTGCTATAAATCAAAGGTCACTACAATCACAGGTAAAAAATAGGATTTATTCTAATCCCAGAATGAAATGCAATTGCTGCCCCTTGATTCAGTGACCTTTTTTGCAGCATTTTAATGTATACAGAAAAAGCGACTGTGCTGTTGGGAGTTTGTGTAATTTTATTAGCATTTTTACGTGTGAAACTACTCATTGCTTTGGCTAGAGCAAATTGAATTAGGTAATGGATTGTTAATGAATTCCTTGCCTATCTCAGTGCAATTGCAATTTATTTCTGAAACATGTCTTTCACGTTAAATTTGGCCTTTGCTCATCAAACTCGTCAAGTTGCCAATAATCTTTAATCAGACGTACAAAAATTGTCACGTGCGGAGATTTTGATTTTAATCCACGTGTGCAACTTGATAGAGGTTGTAAGAAGACGCCAAGGACGCAAAATCCTCCAGCATTGCATCAAATAGAATTACAAGTTAGGAATTTTGTTTTAATCTAAAGCTAGGATGAGACAGTTGCATGGAACACGAGGCGAGTCATTGATCTTCAAGAAGTACGTGATTCTCAACCTTTTTCAGTCGCTGCTAATGAGAATAGCCTTGCAGACTCTCAAGGGCTCAACTTCCTAAGCAGCTTTGTCTCGGGCGTGAACTTTCAAACTTCCCAAGATTGCTTGCTAGAGGTCAACAAGAAAGCAAAGAAAACCAATATGAGTAAGTATTGGGCCGGAAATGCGGGATGATGAAATTTCAAGTTGATATTTTCAAATGGGAAGTTTAAACTGTGCTTTATGACTCGGGGTCACCGGAGACAAAGTAACAAGCCACGAGATAAGTAATTTTTTTAATTGGGCGATTTGTCTTGTTGCGAGCTCTATCTGATTAAGAATGAAAGAAGAAATCAATTTCATCTTTCTTCATTTTTATTTTTAGTGTGGAAAAGAGGCATTTAGCTGTTTGATTTAAAGAGTTATGTCTAGGACGATATTTTAAAGTACATTAAATTCCAGACTAGTGGATTCCTAACACTTCCGGTTTGATTTAGAATATATTTTATCAGTAGCATATTTGTCTGGCGCTGCTCTGGTTATAAATTGTAATTAGCCGAATGTTTAGTTATAACATTTATAGTACCTTAGTCTCGTTCTCGTTTTCAGTCCTGACATTTTTTGGAAATGTTTAAAAATACCAAATTTAGTTAGTATTATGATTGTAAAAATTTAATTTTTTTCGAAAAAAAATCCCGAATGTTTAGTCTCGTTCTTGGTTGTCTAGTCCCATCCAAATCCCATGTCGGAACTGCATTCGGAACCGGAATTAGAACTTTTCGGGTCCTATATTTACATCTCCAAAAGCATATAAGCTTAATCTTGGTTGCCCCGGACCATCTGGATTTTATTTTACTTTATTACCGTACATTTATTTTAAATTTTTATAAATTTCCTATTTTTTTATTTTGAACCGAAAGTGTTGGAACTGTGACATCGAAACTAGTATTAGTCAAGAAATGAAGATGCCCCAACATTTGCTTTACTGTATATCTCCTAAAGCTAGCATTAGGGCCACTCTAAAGAACGGTTCAGGACAATTGGTGCCTTGAGAAATGTGGGCATTGGATAATTGCAGGGGACGGCTAAGGCAGCAAATCTTCTTTAAGTTTTGATAGAGTCTGACCTAAATCTTGAAATAATCTTTTAATTTTTAATTTACAACATAAACAGAAAACTTACCAAGGAAATTGTATACTTTTTTCCATTAAAATTAATGAAATATTAATTTTTAAGGTAAAACTAATTACTGCATACAGTAATAACAACCAAAGTTCAAGTAAAAAAAATATTTTTCTCACTAATTGCAAACAGAAAACCACAATTCTCACTAATCAGTACCAAAATCATCTTAGATGAACATTCGAATGAAAAGAGAAGTCATAATGAAAACAACTGTTAATTGAAAAGCACCAAGTTTGAGGAACGTGATATTAAAAAGTAGAATTTTCTTTATCAAGTGACAAGTCATTTCATCACTGTGTAGGTATTCTAACGACTTTTTTATTGGATTTTTGTGCGCGCTCTTGCTTTGTGTGTTGATTGCGTTGTGTGGTAGTGACAATATTAAGAAGGCAAGTCTGTGTCGTTTAATCATGGAGTTCATTTTGAAGGCATGAAAAGCTGTCCACAATCTTCTCTCGGTTGGTCACAGCTGTTTAGGCGTCCTCCTCCACACGCTGTGTGTTTATGAAACTTGGTCACGAACCCTTCTCAGCACTAGTTCATCAGCCTCAATTGGACCAATAATCGGAGGAACAGTTTGAGGGATACAGTCGTAAATTACTATTACTTTCATTAGGAAACTAATTGCAACGACTCGATCCTATGCATCCCTTACACGTCGAGCGGGACAAACCTGCAAAGCATGTTAAGACTGAACAATTTCTCGTTTCATCTATCAGTGATGGAAAACAGTAAAAAACAAAAGGTAGAAAATAAAACTTTTTATCATTTTCAACAAATTATCTCAGGTATCATAAATAAAAATTTGAAGTCATGACCCCATTTTATTTTTATGGAAGTTCTGCAGTGAAGCATTAGGGGTGCTTTTACAAGTAGTAAATTTACAAAATAAATTAATTACAGAAACAAAAGTAAAATATTTTTTTTTGCATTTACACATTTATTTTGTTATCATTCCTATGTTGTTTCTATGGGGTTTGCAGTGAAGCATTCGGGTTGCTTTTACCAATACTACCTTAAAAAAAAAAACAATAATTGGGAAATAAAAATTGCAATGTTTCTTTACTATTGTGGAATGTTGTATCGATATTGTAGAGGAAATAACTAAGCGCAGAGATACAGTGAAAACGTAGAACTATAATAATAAAAAAAAAAAAAAATCATACGCAAAGAACTATAAAGACTAATGCCATTAAAACGAGATTACTTATCACTCTCCACCATCTTCGCATGATTTGATTTGGTGTTGTGTGCGCAGATATTTTATCTAAATCTTGATAAAACACGCTTAAATTGCTTACAGCACATTATCGTGAGTTTGTACTCGGCTTTTATTTTACACGAGGGATGCTAAATACTTAGTGCGGGTCAGCAGCGACATAAGTCAATGACAACGTGAAATCGCAGTGACAAACTGCGTGCGGTCGGCCATTCTCTGCTTAGCTGCATTAAAATATTCTGATTTTACCTCGTAAATTTCCATTCTAAGTAAAAGTTACGCTCGTACGTTGAAATAAACTTTTATTGGTCGACGAGGCTGACAGGGCAGTTTATTAAGCGGCCAGGAAGAATGAGACGAGGCCAAGTGCAGGCAAACTTAGCGGCTTACAACAGAGTGAGCTACACAATGCGGATTTCCTTTGTAACATGAAAGCAATTGTCTACATGTAACGACCGCTGGTCACATAATGCCGCCATTAAATTACATATCGTGTTGAGTATAATTAAGTTAGTCTAATTTTAGGTAAAACTACTCTTGTGGCATAGGTTAGAATTTCACTCACGACTTCATCAGTATGAGGCTTTATATATTTATATATTTATTCATTTATTTATTTATTTATTTATTTATTAAAAAGTTGTTTAAATGTTGTGGTGATATTTTTTTTCTGAGGTTTAATTAGTGAATTAGCCTTCAAGTTCATTCACCAGTCTTTGTTATTATCATTATGGCGCAGATCGGGAGTCCCGAGCTGAATTTTAGCGACAACCTCAAGCGCAGTTACTTTGTAAGCTGGCGTTAAAGATAAAAAAGAAAGAAAGCCTAACCCCCAGTTTGGGGATCCTCACGGCAGAGAGGAATAACGCTTTCTTTTAACTACACCAAAGCAGAAGCCACTGACTTTCCCAGGGGTGACCACACGAAGGTTGAGTCGAGTTTTATACTCCCCACTACATGCAACTAAATGCGGCGAAAGAGTATAATATTTTACGACACGGTGAGGATCAAGGGGAAAGAGACTTAGAGCGAGGAGAAACTGATTGAAGCATAAATATTTGGTGATTTGATTTTTCAGTCACATAACAACAGTTTTTGTGATTTTTGAAAATCATTTTTGATACACCAATGTAGAGAAAAACAATTTAAAACTAAGGTATTGAATGCAACTATTGTAAATTTTCTAAAAGAAATTCTTGAAAAAATATTTAATAATAAAATTTGACATACAAAGTGCAATTATAGTCAAACTTCGTATAGTTTTATTGATTTCAGCTTTTGTTTGTTGTTTTTTGTTGACTTTTTCCATTGCCGTGAATATTTCACAATTCAATATTTGTTTAGATGCCGAACAAGAGAGAGTGTATTCTCTTTTTCATGATTTATTACGGGGAAAGGTTTGCACAAATTTCAGGGGTCGTTCATAAAAGTTTTAGGGAAAGATGAAGCACGTGCAACTGTTGCAAACTCCCCCGTCCCTCATGTGACACTTAGTGCTGTTTTGACAAACCCCCCCCCTCCCCCCGTAAGTCAAGCACGTGATTTGTGAACGGCCCTTCAGACTCAGGTAACCGCATGTGAAAAAACATTGGAATTTTATAGAAAGAAAAAAAAAACATCATTTTGTAAAAATAAATGTAAAAGTACTTGACAATGTAGCTCACATTTCAGCTGCCGCGTGTCGCATTTTTTGGTGGATGTTTGAACTGCTCATCAATATTTGATCAAGTCAAATACTGAGTTTGCAAAACCTCCATACAGCCTTGTTCATGATTTCAGTTTAGTCTTCATGTAAAGGGAGAGTTCCCTTATTTTTGCTGAGGTGAGCATTACTTGCATAGGAGTTCAAGATAGCAGAGTGAGTAAGTGAGAAAAAAAATTCTTTTTACTTCTCCTGGGGATTTAAGAATGCAAATCATGAGTAGGAGATCTTTTTTAACACTTTATTTTTTTTTCAATTTTTTTTTCTCGAAGAACGATTTTGCAGTTTGTGGTAGGTACTGGTGCAGGAGAATCCCAAAAGTGAATAAAAGTCTAATTAATTTCACAATTCAATTCAATATTAAATTAAATTAACGCCACATCACCTTTAATTCAGTACAAAAATAGGTCTTTTGCATATAAAAACATAATTTTATTCAAGTTTACCCTCATGTAAGATTGAACCATAAAAAAACGACATATAATAGAGAGGCCGTGGGAAGGAAAAAAAGAATAAAAGTGTAAAAGTATAACCCTAATCAGAAGGCGGAAGCCGGCGGTATAAGACGAGATAGGTTCTGTTTTTTGATGATGCCTGCACGGGGGGATTTTTTTATAGAAGGGGTGGGACCTCTCGTTCGGAAAACACCCAACTCCGTAGCAGTTTGATTTATTTTGCCTCGAAAACCACTCAAGCAGTTACAGTGCAGCAGGCCCTGGTCCTATCCGCAGTGAAAAGAGAAATAGCACCATCGTGAGTGATTGTATCCAAAACTTTTATTTATTCTAGGCTTTTACTTTTTCTTCCTTTCTGCCATTTTGAGTTATGGCATAATTCATATCAAACCACTTTTCCACGAGATATTGAAATTATACACGCTAGACTGGAAAAAGTGGTTGAAAGATGTCTTAAAGTGATATCCACTTGGACGAATAAAAAAAAATAGAGAAAAAAAAAGAGAAAGGGAAAAAGTAAAGAAAGCTACCGGTTATTGGTTTTGTCCAAGGGCTAATGTGTAGCTTTGTGTACTTTTTGATGGCAGTTAAAAAATGATTTGCGGTGGAAGTAAAGGTAAAAATAACAGTGATAAAAAATAAGTAAATATTTTATAGGAAGGAGGAAAATGGTTTTAATTTAATTTATTATTTTTTTTTAGTTGTTTGGTTTGTTTAGTGATTAAACGATTTTTATGAGTGTTTGAAGAGTGTAAATGAATGCTGAAACTTTGAGTCTTTTTATTATTGTCATTCGAAGTCGTTGGAAATGAATAAAAGACTCTTACTTGAAGCGCCGGATTAATTATTAAGAAGAGGTCAGAACACAGCAAACCACTTTCAGGGCTTCTATTACGTTTTACTCAGCTCTAACAGCGCGGTTTAATAGAAGCACAAATGTTTGCGTACGTGCAAAATGTGCGCAGTCACTCGCCATGTTTGTCGCAACTCACGTACGTGGTCCGGGATTAAAATGCCTGCAATCTGATCAAATGTAACTGCAAATCTGAGCAAATGGAGAAGTACTTTAAAATAAGCTTCGTTTTAGTCAAGTGGGGCTTTTATTTATTTCGTTTTGATTTTATTTTCGTAAATGGATTATCCTGAATTGCAAGATTTTATAATCTGACTTGATATGATTTTAGAATTGTTACCTTGTTTACGATGCAATTCAAAATTTAGAAAGGCAACCCGAATGCTTCACTGCACTGCACCCATAAGAATAACATGGGAAAATAGTTATTTAAAAATTACCGTACTTGTTGAGTTTTTTAAATTTTTAATTATTAAAAATACAAATTTTTACTTTATGTAGACTTTCACAACTGTTTTTTTTTTTTTTGGAATGAGAAATTAAATTTAGAAAATCAATTCTATTACGTCTTTGCGAATTCCTATAGGAATGACATGGGTGAATGGCTGCAAAATCATTTTGAAATTACCTTACGAATTTTTTTTTATTTTAGAAATATTAAATTCACAAATTTTTACTTTGTCTTTATTTTTACAATTATTTTTTTATGATGCGAATTCAAAATTTAGAAAAAGCAACCCCATCGCTTCACTGCAGCACACTCATAGAAATAGCATAGGAAAATATCTGCAAAATTAATTTAAAAATTTGTAAAAATTAATACTAGAAGTTAATTATTAAACACCACAAAAATGAGTATAGTTTAGCATTTTTTAAGTTACCGTAGTTCAAAGGTTAACGATATACAGTAAATTCTAAATTTATCCGAAAAAGTCAACATCCTCACCAACTCTTTCCTTCCTTATCTGATAAGGGAAGTTTCCCAACAAAGTATCTAAAAACATAGCCCCGAAAGAACTAAAGTTAGAACACGGAGCCAAACGGTCGTGTCAATATGAAATAGATTTATTCCGCCCACGAACCGATGGCAATTGGATAAAAATAAAATAAAAGAGAGGAAGAAACAAAGGTCATATTTACTGCGGAAAATGAAGATATCTTGATGTGAAATCAGTTGGGAGCGATATAAAAAATTCCGTGACTTCCCTCTAATATGAATCCCCAATTGGGTCATCGAAACAGAAGAGGCAGGGCGTCCGAAATCGAGTCTCTGGAAGTGAGCCACATTTAGGAGACACGCTCTATGTATGATGGATCGAGTTGAGATTTGCTTTTATCATCCTCAATTGGCTCTCGGATCAGTGAGGACTGGGGCAAAGTGATTAGAGATGGGAAAAAGATTTTTTTTTCTTTTTATAAACACCTCTAGAGGGGGCTCGGACTGGGCCGGGGTCCAACGATTGATAGGGCCACGAGAATAAAATATTTAGAAAGGATAAAGGGGAAATTTAGTTGGCCAGGGGTTTAAAAGTGAGGGGAATTGGCAAGTGGAATAATTTGTATTGTGTAAGAAGATTAAGGTCGACTGTACACATCTGGAAGGGTGGAAACAGGTGTAGTGGAACGTAATGTAAGGTAGTTTCTCACTGTCGACAAGTGAAAGGCTTGGGCGCGCATCAACGTTTTCTTTTCCAATCACAAACGAACTGAGACAGAGGTGAATGTAAACAGAACTCGGAGGGGGTGACATGTGTGCATACTTCATTGAAACTCGTTTGCAAATTTATCGATTTCACTCGTTTTGCTCAAGATTCAGCGGGGGAGGAGAGGCGCAGGTGCAAGTGTTTTTGTTTTCGTGGCAAATGGCAATGGGAATGTGAAGGAAAAATAGATTTTTGTTTTATTTCTTTCGTCGTACGATAATTAGTTTGTCAAGTGGCCAATTGGGTGGCGTGAGAGTATCGAGTTAAATGTCTGGTTTTGTGAAAATGTGATGTTGTTATGCGAATTAATGAATTAATATTGTGACATGTCAACATGAGAGGAATTGTATCGTGCGGTTTGTAGGAGTTGTGTGAATACAGAAGTGTTGATGTGTGATGTGGTTGTCAAATTTCATATAGAGAAAGGTTGAATAAATATTTTTATTTGTTGTTTTGAGTTGCGCAGAAGATGTTTAAATGTCTTTAATAATTGTAGTTAGTTCATATTTGTTGTGGAATTTGAAGAAATTGTGTTATTTGAGGAAATTGTGTTGGAGTATTGAGTTATTGCGTCGGAAAATTCTTGGTAAATGATTATTACCTGCAGAAACAAGAATTTGACCGTCTTGTTGTTTAATTAAACCCTTATTATGGTATGTATTTAAATGAGGAGTGGAATTTCATCATGTTTGGTTAAGTTGGCTTTAGATTTACCTAATTATTGAAACTTGGAGAATTGTTTAGTTGCGATGTAGGGAATGTTTGGTGTTAATACGAAACATGAAATTATGTGTAAAACCATAGAGTCCAACAAAATCACATATCATCAATAAGATATTTTAAAGATTTTGACAGATTTATACAGATTTTAGAAGATTTATAATGATTTTCAGAAATTTATAAACATTTTCAGAGCTTTTTATTAGAGATTTTGTTTGGAGTTTTGGACTCCTCAAATAACCTCAAACTGGACATTTCAACTGGCATAAAACCAAGTAGACAAATAACTGGTTGTTTCAACGAATAATTTAACCGTCCATAAATATTCACTCGAAACGAGCGACATAAATATGTAAAAAGGAAACTGGAGACACACGACTGTGGTCGAAATTATTAGAGATCGCATTGAAATAAGTTACTTTGCAGAAGGAATTTATTACAAAGGTATTTGCAAGGGAAATGTGTGGCATGAACAAAAGTAAATATATTTGATTTGCAAACAAGTTTGGATTGAAATTGATTTTTCCTCGGTTTTTTTTTTCAAACTCAACCGATCGTCTAACTTAATTTGTTCTTGTGGTTCCGTTCCCTTGTTCCTCTTGTTTCATTTCTATTTTGAAATTGAATAGGACTGTGTATGTGCTTAAACTTGATCTCATTGGGAAAAGTCCAGATGCAGTCACAAAATTTGAAATAGGATTATAAAACCAATTGCCAAGCTACCGGCTTATCGCTCTAAGGAACTAAAGTTGGACACTTGACGTTATGCTAATTAGCGAATTCATTAAAATTAAAAGGAAATTTTCTATTATTAATATCAGAAGTAAAATAAAAATACGCACACACTCTAAATTCGTGTGGGAAATTTAACAAAACACACTTATTCGTTAATATAAACTCACCAAATCCCTAGTGAGAAAACCAAATACTACGAACTCGAATTTGCGTCAAATAGGTAGTTTCGCGTTATTTTGCGGGGATTTTGCCTCTTGTGTGCAAGTTAGTGGAACAATAAGGTTATTTGCATAATAATAATTTTTGTAATAATTGCATGAATGAACACTATTGCACTTGCTCGGTGCAACACGTAGTTATATCTTTTGCAACACACAGAACCAAGGATGTTAAGAGGGAGTAAATGAGTTTTTTGGGTGAAACTTACTTCTTAAAGAAACCTTTCACGATCATGAGCATCATTTTGGGTGTAAATTGACATTATCTTGAGTGTAAATTTACATGTTTTTACTTACTTGCTTACTTCTTAAAGAAACCTTTTACGATCATGAGCATCATTTTGGGTGTAAATTTACATTATCTTGAGTGTAAATTTACATGTTTTTGGTCTAAATTTACGCCTTGATAGATGTGCACTAATAGATAGAAACGGTTTTAATCATAGGATATTAGATGCAAATTGACCTTTTTACTTCTGCACATCTACTAGTTGTACAGTAATAATAATAATAAAAATTTTATACACAAATTAAAGTTGAATTAACAGAATGTCTGTTAAAAGTGCAGTATTTATAATTATATGTATAGTTTCATCATTTTTAATGGCAGATTGTCTATAGACTTTTTCAGCAAGGTTTTTTCCCCCACATACCTACCATAAAAATTGTATAAATTTGAGCAAAAAATAAGGGAAAAATCTCACGTTTTGGATCAACTGTAATTCAAGCCAACATGGCGGCCATGAAATCCCCCAATCATTTACTTCGTCAACATACATAACGCGCTCCCTAGTGGTGGGTCGTAAGTCAGCCATCTCGAACGAGCAATTCTCATAACTGTCACGTGTGAACCACTCGTTACATCCAGTGGTTTGCAACCATATTTCCCCTTACCCCTCGCAAAAACCCCCCCATGACACGTAATTGCATCGTCCATTTCCTTACACGTCGTTCATAACTTGCGATCGCCGCATTGCTCGCAACTGGTTATAAATAAACAAGCGGCTGCGCACAACCTCTCTATTTTCTCGTCTTTAATCCCGGTCACAGGGACGTCATTGCACTCATTTTTTATTTATACATTCTTGCATTTACACGACCGATCTCCATTCAATCAGTAACGCATTGGTATTTGAAACGTTTGTATTTCTTTTGCTGTTGGCTCCTCACTCTCGTGAGAGATTGTATTTTGCGCCGGAACAGAGGAATCTGGAGCCGTGGAGTTTCAATCTGTGCCAGGGATTGAATGTACGCTGTAAAATTGGTTAGAAATTCGCACAAAAAAGGAGAATTTTTTTCCAGCTTTTAGCAAGCTCGCGCGCAATTGGTGGATCTATTTTTCGCAGGTCGCAGTGCTTGTGGCATTTTCCAATTTCACCTGCTGTCAACGGTGTGCATGAACAGAAAAGAAGGGGAAAATAAGAAAGGAAAGAAGGAATGGGGCTGGGGAAAAAAAGAGAAAAATCTTGTATTTAGAAGGTTGTCAGGTGTTCGTGTAAGATTCGTCTGCCTGTAAACAAGGCTTAAGGTGAAAGGCAGGGAAATAAAGGAGAAATGGGTGTTTTTCTAAGCGGGGATTGAAGAATATAATGCGATTATTGCTATTCTCATGTTTGTTTTGAACTTGAGAAATGGTGAAAAGTTGTTTTGATGTTTATAACTATTTCTAAAAGTTGAACAAAAGGCCGTGTATTGTCAATGTTATATCAGAAAACACTAAATACTAAACAACATATCGCTTTAATATCGCAAAACCCTATTTAATAGCCATAAATTAATAAATCTCTTTTACCACCATTTTTAAGTGAAACAATTAAAATTAGATGTCATTTCAGCATCATTGCAGCAGTTTTGCTCTCACTTTGACGCATACCTTTTCACCGACCATCAAAGGAAACCGACTTTGAGCGTAATTCCTTGTCGTGCAACATCGTATCAATATGCGAAAAATTTTCTTCAATTATCTTTTTTTTTTAATTAATTAAATACAAAATCGATTGATTTTTTATTTAGTGGTATTTTGAAGACCCAAAACTGCTTTTAATGTGCCAAAATGCGTAAAATTTCACTCTGAACTGAAAAACTCGTGATATATTAATGACAATTCTAAGCCATCAAATAAATCTTGGGACTCAAATGGTTTATTTTCACCCTGTTCACGAAAGTACTGAGGGGAAGCTTCTATTGGTTAGTCGGCTTTTAACATGCACTTTTTCATGCGAGACAAATGGATTTTTAAAAATGCAGCTACTCATCTCGAGAGAGTACTCAATTTCAGCGTTACATCTCGTGATTTGCGGGTTACAGTGTAAAGATGGTGAAAGAAACAAAGGTACTGTACAGACGAAATGTGCTGTTTTAATTTTTGTGGCTTTCGGTTAAAAATTTAGTGAGCAATTTAGAAAATAGTGTTAAAAATTTAATTTTTTTAATACAAGTTTATACATAAACATATTATCATCAATTAAAAAATAATTTAATAGATGAAAAATGAATCTCAGATGTGACTTCACTTTGCACTTCTGTTACTGCTATTGACATTTACTATCTTTGACATCAATTAACCCCCATTTGCGCACTTCTAAGAATCGGAATTCATAGCATGATAAATCCAATCCAATTTGATAGAAACAATCATTATTAAAATGAATTGCGAAGACAGAAAAAAATAAAGAAAAATTTACATTTGCTTTTTTTTTTTTTAATAATAAAGTAGAGCTAAAAATAAAATTCAATTTAGGGAGTCGCAATTGTTTTCAAATTGCTTTACATAAAACTAAAAGTAAACAAACGTGTTTCTTTTTTAATTAGCCTGTTTACAAATGGCAGCGGCGGTTGTAAGCAATTTGCTAATAACAGGAAACATGAACCGTCGTCTATTTCAACCTCTAAGCCTGAGTGTTGTGTGCTTCGATGGTAATGGTGGACACAACCTAATTCGAAGAACACAAGGACGCTTGAGCTTGTGTTGTGCAAATAAATTGTCTTTCACGCCTTTTAACTGACAGAACGGTGTCCATTGAGATTCTCCAAGTCCAGTTTAAGGGGTTTATATCGAGGGTAATTGACCAATTGGGCGAATCTGCTTACATGAGAAGAGTCTTTTGCATAATTGAATTTTAACTTATTCGCTTGTATCCCGGTTTAAATATTTATAGGGGCAAGAATAAATAAAAGTTGATGGAATATTGACCTTGTTCAAGCTTTAACGTTGTTTTTAAGTTGGCTTAACTAGTGTTGTGACAAGGAGAAACTAGTTGACGCTAATTGCATCAATTGGTATTATTTTTCAATGTTTTTAGCATTAATCCATCACTTAAAAGTGAAATTAATGCCATCTAGTGTCAAAAAGATAATGAAATAAATTGTATTATTAATATTTCAGGAGATTTAATAATATTTTTTTTCAAGTTACAACACCAACACAGTTTCTGCTAATCCAGTTTGCTAATTGTTCTGTTTTGAAAAGAGAAAAAAATTGCATTTTTTCGAGGAATAAACGGATTAGCCAACTAATTCCATTGAACAAGAACTTAGTAAAAGTTGAAAGAGGGGAAAAAAACCAAGTCCAGTTGATCTCGAGTTTGATTAAAAAAATAAAAAAAAAAAGGAGAAAAAAGATGTAAAGGTCTTGAGAAAGTTTTTCCATTTCAAGACCCCATTGTGGAGATTATCAAAGGGGAGGGAGAAAATCCTGACAATTTCACACATCAATCTCCTAATTGCACCTCCAACAGGATTGATAAGCGGGAGGGTAAAAGTGTCGTCTGACGCGGGAATTCTCATAGATTTGCACTTGCAAATCGCACTAGATTGGTCCGATTCCGAGAGAGGTGATAAAAGGGCGAAATTGCACGAGTTTGACCCGATGTTTGTCGGCTGTGATTCCGAAAACGACAAGTTTAACACGAGAGATTGATAAGTCCCTTTTTATGTCATCTTAAAATGCCTGCAAGACCTGATGATGGATTTTTGAAGCGTAAATCAAGATTTTTTTTATGCACTGCGCAGCAATTGCCTATATTCTTATCTTGCAGTGCATGTTGAAAATCAACAGATAGACGGCGGTTATTACGCTTCACTGACACGCAGTAAAGGGGTGAAAGATTGCTGAGTGTCAACTGCTTTGTCGGATTTTTTTTAAGGAGAAAGAAGGAAAGGAGAATGAAATGAACCCTTTTTTTATACTTGCTGACGTCATTTTAAAGGTGACTTTTCAACTTAACTGTTTTTAACAAGAAGTGATAATGATAATAAGAATGTGCAACTGTATCTTATTCTAATGATGCCATGTTTAGCCCTATGCTGCCCTGCTAAAAGCTGCAGACATCTAGTGACACTAGTTTGCACTAATGGGATTTTGATGTAAATCTTGCCTAAATCAGTGATCAACTTGTGAGAGCTTGTGACATTACTGATTTAATTAAATTTTTAACGAAATCTTAAAAATACTTAAAAATATTTATAATCAAAATAATTTGAAAATCTAAAACTATATTTTGAAGTTGTGTTTGTCTGTCTGTCTGTCTGTCTGTGGATCTATAGGTTCGGTTATTTGCGGCGCGA